>JAULUF010000003.1:4010000-4182500 GCA_031834385.1 Semotilus atromaculatus
GATCTGCTAACAGTACTTTATTGCTGGCCACTGACTTTTTCTTTTATTTGTTCAGTTAATTTCCTCCTCAGATTATTTATTAACAGGAATGGTAGTGAAATGTTAGGAGGCATATTTGCAGAAAAGGCAAGAATACATTTACATGTAATGATTTAGCAGATGCTTTAATCCAAAGCGACTTACAAATGAGGAAAAGCATGAGGAATTTATCATGCTGGAGCCAACACAGGGCTCCAGACTGCGACCAAATGGCCGCATTTTGCGACCAAAATTTGAGAATGTGCGACTGAATTTTACATCCAGTCGCACATGTGCGACCAGTAAATTTGTCCCGTTTTTTTTTTTTTTTTTTTTTAATGCTGGAACATGACCCGTGAGTTGATAGCGCACAAGCGTAGGCGAGACCTGAACTGCAGACGCTACCATCGGTGTTTAAAATAAACTCATTTAAACTTTGCCAATGTAAACCTTCAAGACGCGAAAGAGAACTCGCATCTAGAAGATTTGTGCGGGCGGCCGCGTGTGTGTGTGTGTGTGTGCGCGCGCGCCGCGTGTGTGTGTGTGTCAGACTGTGTGTGTGTAGGCTACTCATCTCAAGACAGCGCGCAAATATTGATTTCTCTTTCAAGTCTTGCACTTGAATGGACAAATTCACACAAAAAGTATGTCAACATGTCCGATGAGTATCATAGCAGATACTCTGTTATGCCTTAAAGGAGAACTCCGGTCAATTTTAACATTGAGCTAATTTTTTTGTACATTTGGAGTGCTGTCAGTACAGAGAACAACGACAAAAATCGGCGTTGCCTACACCGTGTTATTTTCTTTTTAAAATTTGCACCCTGTTTACTTCAATGGGGCAAGTTTTAACTTCAATCGAAAACTTCAATCGAAAACAGGAAGAAAATACAGGTATGTGAGCTGGCTGAATTAACATCATTTTTATTAATATCTTTAACATCTACTGCAGTCAGATTGACCGTGTTCACTCTTAATAACACCACTCACATGGCTGTGCACTTGTAATGACATATCAAGGATGTTAAGAGGCTAAAAGCAGGTTTAAAACTTGCCCCATTGAAGTCAACAGGGTGCAAATTTTAAAAAGAAAATAACACGGTGTAGGCAACGCCGATTTTTGTCGTTGTTCTCTGTACTGACAGCACTCCAAATGTACAAAAAAATTAGCTCAATGTTAAAATTGACCGGAGTTCTCCTTTAAGTAACTTAGTCCTATATGGTCAAGAAAGACACTCACAGTATCGGTGTAGGCCTACTGAATCAGCTCTGAATTGAATAGCTTTTGTAACTTTAAGGATTAATCTTTAATTTATACAGTCAAATATGCAATGTTATTTTACACTTGATTATTTTATTCAATTTCTGTACCTGAACATTAATGTTAGGTTCACCTCCCTGAAAAGCATAGTTTATTTTATTAGTATCTTTGCTCTATTGTATTTATTTGAGCTTTTGCTTATGGTTAGATTATTTATTTGTTTCTTTATTTTATTTGACAGCAGTCTTTTTTTATGGCAGACAAGCAGCAACAACCAGACTCTCATCGTGGAACCCCTGGCATGCAAGAAATATTATTATACACTGATAAGTTTAGCTAGCTAAACAAACCGAAAACTTGCTGCATCTGTTGCACACTTGCTACTGTTATTAACTGTATTACTATAAAGTTTTGTCACCGGTGAATGACACATGATGTATTGCAGTAACGTTTTCTCCAGGCTTCTGGGCTGTGCGTGTTCATGCTTTCAGGAGGTCTAGCGATTTGCAGGGAGGGTGGGACTTACACTTTTAGTACTATCAAGCTAAAGTTAGCATTTGCCAAGATGTCCTACTGTACCTTTTAAATAATTGCTGAATTGGCACAATATTAATGTGCTCATCTTCTGCTCTTTTTTTCTTTGTGCTTAGACTACTTTAAGGACAATTCCGGTGAAAAATTAACCTGGGGTAATCAACACATGGTTACAATGCAAAGTCGACCGTTCTCTGGGATGCGTTTTCATGATAATCGAATGTAAAGAGTTTTATCTTTTAAAAACAGATTGGCTTATAACGCTAGTTTATGGGGCATAGAATAACATAATTTTCTTTAACTCAAGCCAGACATTTGACTCAATCCTGATGTTGGCTGTAGGGAGATGTTGTTTCATTAAAAAATATATATTATTCAAATTAATTCTTGCATATTTTTAGGCCTTATTTTGCTTCCTGCTCAGAGAGAGTGAGTAATTTTAAACTAGCTGGCGTCTGCAGTGTTTTTTAAATAGGATTTATCTGCAAGTAGTAATCCTTCCTTCCCCATCCTGGAAAATATGCCATGCATGCCACGATCCTCTATAGAGCGTCAGACTCTGCTTTGTCATTTTTCTTCTACTGCCGGAACCCCAAAATAACTTCCACTTCACTGCTGCTTCTAAAATGAGTTTATGTGAGCAAGAGAGAGAGAGAGCTCAGTTTGTACTCCAGCCATCCTCGTATGACAACCTTATTACAAATCAAGTTGTGCTGTACTGCATGCAAAACAGCCACACATGCTGATATGTAGAACAATCTTGTTAGTTTTGAAATGCATTAACTGTGTTCTGTTTGTCTGTACACCAGAGGGATGGACTAAGATGTCTTATCGGCTGTGAAAAGATTCTTCCAAATCTCCCTCCTGTTGCATATCATAAATGCAGGGGGTGACCTTTTCTTTTCTGAGTCTGGCTCAGATATTGTTGAATTGACTTTAGAAAATGGAAATGTGATGCACATGATTTTAGTGTGGTTTTCAGCGTGGTTTTCATAATTAATAAATGTCCTTCACTCGCCAGCAATCCTATTGACACAAGCACACTCACTCTTACCTCCTTGCAGTGCACATACAGTATTCAGACATGCCTACACACATTTATAGTGTATTTCTTTTAATAGGGCTGCATGATTTTGAAAAAATTTATATTGCAAAACTGACAATTGGGGTGTTCAACAAAATAATAATAATTAGGGTGTTGGTGGATAAACTTTTTACAGAAACCAACTCAAACCTTTTTAAGTAACCATAAAGTCAACATTAATGAAAAACTTGTTCCACAAGAGCAGATGCTGCATTCCCACTGTTTTTGACACATATATGCCTATAAAATAATAATTATCATTATTGTAATTCTAAAAAAAATAAACAAACTGAGAAATATAATGCTGTTATACTGTCAAATAAAGAGTATTTAATGAAAATAAAACAATTAATATAGTTTCATATTAACTTTTAAATTACTGTGCTAATCCTAATTTTTTACATCTTAATTTCTTCTTGTAAAGGTTAAACCATCAAGGTTTAAGTTTAGATTTCAGAGTGACGTGGAACATGGCAAATGAAGTGAGCTGCTCTGAGATGCTCAACACTGTATCATGAACTGCACACATGTAAATGAACAGTGTTGCACTTTACACCATAGCACATATCTTTAATACATTTTCTCAGTGTAATGCCTTCAGTTTAATGTTGCATTCAAAGTGTCTAGAAAAACATAAATATAAGTAGATATAACATAAATAGTATTGCTATACTTGGTTCAAATTGGCTAAAATTGCGACCTAGCAACAGGCAGGGTGGCATTGATTGTGGGTCTGTTTATGTTGGTGTGCTAATTTCTGCATAAATAAATATCCATAAATCTTCAATAAATCTATTTTTTTTTTTTTTTTTTTTTTTTTTTTTTATCATTTCCTGTTTCTCTATTTTTCTAGTTTTGTTTAGCTGTGTAATCTGTTTGTGGGCCCAGGTCTGTCTGTTACCTATGATCAAGGGCGTAACTTTGGTTTGAGAAGTGGGGGGGACACAAAATGGGGGGAAATAGTAGTTTGTTCAGGCATGGTTTTGTAGGGAATTACAAACCTGCGCACATATATTCAAACGCACATAACTATAGAATCAATTCTTAATGCGCATGTGAATGCCATCAGCGTTTATCACAGGTTCGCGTTTAAAGTCTGTTTAGAGACGTTCATATACATTTTTACCTTACAGTTACTGTAAATCCGGCGTCTAGTTCATAAATGCCAGAGGAGAACTGGCCCCCGACTGAGCCTGGGTTCTCCCAAGGTTTTTTTTTCTCTCCATTAGGTCACCTGATGGAGTTTTTCAGTTCCTTGCCACTGTTGCCTTTGGCTTGCTCAGTTGGGGATATTCAAATTAATTAACCAATCATTAATACCATTGATCAACTCTACCAAACGTGGATGTTTTTCCACTAAGAAACGAACATTGTTATTATGTTTTGATTGATACTGTGAAGCTGCTTTGATGCAATCTGTATTGTGAAAAGCGCTATATAAATATACTTGACTTGAAATGTTTTCGATTTGAATCCCATTTCCTGGATGTACATACATTTAGGGACTATGGTGATACAAAAACCAGGAAATAATTTGATTATAATGATAAATTCTGCCAAAAAGAATAGTAGGCTAGCCTATATATAAGACTTTCTTTATTGTTTATAGGGGCCGATCGCCAAGACTTTAGAGAATCATTTTATAAAGTCAAAATGTTAGCCATTAATGTTTTGTGTGTAAATAAAAATGTAAATAATGTGAGCCTCAATTTCCACTGTAATGTAGAAACAACATAAAGACAGTATATTTAAAATAATTGTTTAATGGCATCTGTTTATGAATGAAGGCCAGTATCACTGAAATTAATATAGCTACTGATGTCTCGATGAAAATGACCACCCCCACCTCACAAATTTTAAACATTTATTAGGCTTCAAAAAAATATAACAACTTATAATTTAAGTGAACTTAAACCAAACCTTACATAAACCCATAATAAACGTCATATTTACCTGTGCCTTCCTGTCTAACAGGTATATACAGAAATTGAATAAGGTTATCAAACAGTCCGCACTGCATAAATATAAATTAAATATAAATTAATCCTTATTAAAACTACAAGCATTCTTTAGTCAAGAGCAGTTAGTATTTTTTTCTGTTCCCTTTGTTCTTTGGTTAACTTTACTGACAGAGAGAATTAGAGGCTGCTGTCACTTTAAGACCTGCTGACAGGACCTCACGCATCTCATTCTCTCACTACTCTTTACTTTCATTTAAGATTTTATTTAACTCATTTAAGACTGTTCTTGTGGACTCGACAAAACGGACATTTTGGCATACATGTGTGTTTTTCGTTCAAGCAGCGAAATAGAACTCGATACTGGCGCGCTGTCTGTGCGATACTGGCGCGCGAGCCTGTGTCGATGCGCGCGTCCACGTCCAGGAACGTCGCGTGCACACTCTAAAAATAGCTCACTGAAAGTTCTAATGAGCAGGGATTGCGGTTGCCGCACAGTCGGCGATGAAACGACAGAAACAACAGATGACTTAATTGATTTTAGTTAAAAATCATAACAAAACGAATTTGAAAGTGGGGGGGACACAAACAGGATTTTGAAAAGTGGGGGGGACATGTCCCCCCTGTCCCCATAGGAAATTACGCCCGTGCCTATGATTAACTTTATTACTTTGTTTTTCTGATCTGCAGCTGACTGTAATTGTTGTCTGCAATTTGAAACTGATTGTAAACCCCATAGCTGTTAGTCTTTTGTTTACATTCACGTCCACACCAAGTCATTACTCTCCTCTCACTCAGCCTCCCCCACTTTTTTTGTTTGTATCGCTCACTCCTTTTTTCTTTATCTGCAGTACCTTCCCCCTTTTCGCTCATCCTCTCAGGCATTCTCAGTACGATGTGTTGCCAGGAGACAGGATTCTCAACCTATTATGAGTGCACAAAGAGGGTCTGCAATCACCAGTGCTGGGGCTCACAAGACCGGCGTGAGAGGGAGAGTTTGGAGGGGAATGGGAGAGCGGGAGATAAAAAAAAAATGGGGGACAGAGTGGAGAGAGTGCTGTGGTGGGCTTGTGGCCTCATTCTAGTTGGTCTAATTGCTTTCTTTTAAACCTCGTAGGATTTGTTGTCATGCTCAGCTGGTGGAGGTCAAGAGCAGCTAGGCAGAGATGGATATTCTTAGAAGTTAAGGCCCCCTTACTCCAGAACCCCACGCTTGGCGTCCCTTACACTTGAGATACGACTCTGTACCTGTGCAGTACCTGCTCATGTGACTACAAGTGTGTTTTGAACTTGAGATTCTGTGATATCCCATGTAGTTTTAGTAGCATCAGCTTTACCGTATCTGTTGTTTATGTGGAGTAGTATTACATATGTTTCTGCCCTGGCAGCAGATCCTGAGTCTGTTCTTGATTAATATCTCCTCTCATTTCCTTAATCTTAGGCTTGTACTATTCTTTTTCCATTTCTACAGTGATTACATGATCCCCACAATGTAGCAAGTCTTGAATTTTGTCTCTTTTTAAAATGGGCAGCAATTGTTTCTGCTTCATATTTGAGTGGGATATTTGTTAAAATGTCAGTGTAATTAATTTTTAATATTAAAGAATTTTCAGAATAGTTATTTTATTTGGTGGTGTATTGATGGTGACACTTTGTTCTTGTTTTGTGGCAGTCAAAAAGGTGCCCAATAATGTGAAAATGAATTGTGGTATGTCACGTGTAATTTTATTTTGATGTGAGGATTTTGATGTTTGCGAACCTTTAGCTTGCATTTTAATTGAGTGTTGGTTTCACTCTCTTACCCAGTGGAGATAAACTAGTAGCACAGCACACTGAAAATGAGGCCCATTCAATCACATTTTCCTTTCTGGTAATGAAACATTTGTGAAATGTCACTGCTCATGCTCTAAGGTACTATAAAAAGACCATCACCCGGTCCTTAGATGATTTTTGTATGCATGATTAATGTGCTGTTTAAGGTGATTGAAGATCAGATGTTGAATGAATGGTTATAATATTTGGAACGATTATAGATCTGTTGGCTCTGTTAAACATGTTATGCGTGTGTACATTACTTGTGCAATGAAAATCACTTTTTTTGTTTGCAGCCATGCTTAGTTGATCATTCTTCATCTGTATTCATGCTCTGCTAACGGGCGATATTGATTACGGACTTCCATCAGATAAGAAAATGGTTATGTACTAAGCCATTCCATTTGCATGATTAGAGTTGAGAGAAAAACGGTGCAGTTGGAAAGGGGGGATTTGATTTGTAGCAAAGCCGGTTTAGACTGTGTTTTGTAATTTTTGGCAAGAAAGTTGTACATTCTTTAGTAATAGAATTGTATAGATTTAAGAATCAAAAAATGGTAGTTGTGAATGTGATTAGCATGGTAGTGGAGCTCAACACTACAGGCTTTACCAGATTTACGGCTCCAGATGGAGAGAGTAGGCCTAGGTGATTGAATGAAGTCATGTCCTCCACGCAGCCCTGATCTGTGCTTGAGAGCTGGCTATATTAATTAAAATGAAATGAAATGCAGCATTCAGCCAGGGTCACCAAAGGATCCATTTGTTTAAAGAATCACTTTGATCACTGGAAAACGAGCATATATTACTGCTAATGGGGGATTTCTGAATGGCCCATGCCAGCAATATTAATTTGTTGACCTCAGTGCCGCTTTTCACTTGAATTATTATTCAACACATTTGTAATATTTTTCAATCCCACGAATCAAAGCGTTGGTGATACCCGTAGGGAATTTCGCACTCTGTCATAGGTGTGACATCTAAACAATCCTCTCTTACATAATGCGGTGTAACACACCCTTTAGCTTCATTCAACTTTTTGTATTGTGTCGTGTGAAATGTCCTTTTAAAAGCTGATTTACAACCAGTCCCCTGTTTGTGACTAAAGAGAAGAACTTCATGGGACTGATCTCAGGTTAATAGCTAGAGGCAACCTTTTCAACAGGGATGGGCAACTTCTATAGTGGTGAGGGCCAACATTAGTAATTTGGAATTAGTAACTTGGAAATAATTTACACTCACAACTTTTACACAGTCTTACTCAATTTGCTTTTATATTAAGGGAAATCAATTTATAATTAATGTAATTTGTTTTTAAAGATTTTATTAACTATAAAACTTGTGAAATTATGCCAAAATGAATGGGAAACTTTGTCAGTTGACAAGCAATATTAGCCTACCCCAACAAGCAAATGAAAACATCTCAATTGCATTGTCTGTAAATTTGCAACAAACGAATGTATAGATGTCTTATTTTTTGCAAGCCTAGAGAACATTCTCAACTCAACCTCAAAGTTAAAAAGTGCTTATTCAAAAAAATAGTATTCGTATTACCATAATCCCATAATCCACATCCATATATTACCATGAAAAACCATATTAAAACCATGACCATATTATCCATGAAAAAAATACTTTTTTTTAAAATAAATGTATAAAAACATAAGTGCATACATTTCTGTCATGCATTTGGCAAAAAGGCACTTTTTGCATTCGGCACTTTATCTTTCATACTTCTCGTTAACCGTTCTCTTTGCTTAACCGTTCCATTCCGTGCCGATCTGAGTCGGCCGGTATGGATATGGTTTTGTTTTCCACTGAGGGTCTGATAATGGAGCTCTGTGTAATGTAATACAAATGAGTCAGTCCTTTTCTTGGTAATGCAAGATTTAACATACAATATGCGATGTAAATAGCAACTGCATTATGGAGGATGATCAGATATTTATTATAATTGTATTCATTTGTTCACATTTCTCAAATAGAACATTTAGCAAGCTACGGAGAAACTGGTAGCCAGGCAAACTGGTAGTGGTGACGTCACTACACGCACTCTATCAGCCCTGTTCGGCACGGTTGGCTAATTCTGGCCCGAAAACAGTTTGTAATCACGCCGTGCCGTACCAGGCTGGAAATACTGGAAGAACCATTCTTAGAACCGTTCGGCCAGACGGTGGAAAAGAGGCAGTGCAGTGGTGTAATAGCAATTTACATTCAAATCTTTCATTACAGATTTCGTTTCCAAACAAACTAAACATATGGGTGACTCCTTGAACTTGGTAAAAAGATAAACCGTTTACCATCTTGACTGGAAAACATAGGCTAATTTTCATTGTCATTTTTTTGTTTATTTTTGCTAATTTTAGTAAACACATTAGCGTGAACATCCTACTACGCTGTAATTAATATGTGGATCGGCTGAAAAAATACCGACCTCTAATGGTTTGATTTAGTAATCTAAATGCAATCTTTCCATTACTTACTTACAAAATATTGTTTTAAAATTGATCATCTGAGTGGTCCAGCGGGCCTGTATTTAAAGACATTGTGGCCCGTATAAAAAAAAAACTGTACTTTCTTGTTCTAAAGTTTCAGCTCTGTATCACCGTGAATGTCTAAGGGTTGAGTCAACTGAAACTTTAGAAGTGTCTCACATGTACTCAGTACTTAATAACTTTTGGTCTTTTTTTCAGCATTCATCAAGATATTTTATTTATTCATTACTTTTTACATACCGGTATTTATTTTTATATATTAGTTTAATATTTTGTTTATTATTCCTTTTTACTTTATTTTCAACACTGTTAATTTTGAACACACATTTTGCTGTTTAGTCATGTAATGGTAATAGCAACACCACATCCTTAGCTGAAGGTGACTGAATGTAGACTATGGAAATTCATGTCACTTCATTTCTGGTCATTCTCTTGACTAACAAAGAAATGGCGTTTACTATGCAGCATCAAGTTTTTAAGAGGAGCTTAAAAACTGTTGGCCAGTCTGCATTTTGTAAGAAAAGAAAAAGGCATTCCTACTGGCAGATGCTTTATTTTTGAGCCCCCGCCTGTACAGAATCCCACTGTTATCTGCTCTGTTAGTTGTCATTTTCTAAATGATGTTCATTCCAAGAATAGATGATCTCTGATGTATTCATCTTGAGCCCTAATGAGGTCATGTAACATACATATCTTCTAATACCACAGAAATTAGTCATTGAGCACATTTACATGCACACTAGTACACTGATAACTCACAAAAAATCAGCTTATTGAAATAATCTGTTGTCTGGGTTTACATGTAAACACATTTACTTGCGTTGTTGGGTTATTGGTTTGTAAGACTTTATTAATAAATCGGTTTATTTCCTGGTAGTGACGTCAAAACTTAATAATTTGCGTATCTGACTCAATGTTTCATTTGTCAGTTGCAATGTTAAATAAAACATTACAAACCGAAGAAGAGTATAGCAACATGTCAGCGGGAAACTTACGGCTCATTTATTATCTTCTCGTGCAGTTACAGATGCAGAATTTTGACTGTACCACTTCTGCTGCTGTATGAGATTTCAAGAAGAGAGTGTGATCAAGTTTGCAATATATTTCCTCCTACTGTACTGCAAAATGCTCTCTCTGTCTGGACGCGCTCAATCACAGTAGTGACGCGTTTCTGTCACATATCTACGCTGGCCGAGAAGTTCAAAACAAACCACAATTCCGAAAATAAAACAACTAATTTATAAACGCAATGGAAAGACTAAAAACAAATTAACAAGTTAGAAAACAAAATAAAAAATAAAACACAACGACAAATCTGAAAGCAAAATAAATCAGAAAACACAATGACAAATCTGAAAACAAATTAACAAGTCAGAAAACACAATGACAAGTCAGACAAAACGGAAAAGGTAGGGTAGGTATATATAGCGAATGGAATACTGACCGCTGATTGGACGAGACATCTTGTCAATTCAGACATGCAGACTGCAGCAGGAGGAAGTTGTTTTGCGTGTGCATGTGTAAATATTAGAGCTGCCTATTTAACGGGCTAATTTAGTGCGATTTTTATTATGGAGGAAAAAAAAAACCTTTTCATAATAAAATCTTCCTACCATTATCTGGTTTGGTCAGACAAAATCATAAAAGAACTCGATCTGGTAAAGTGGGAGAGAGAGGCATATAGCAAGAACAGCAGATTTAGCAGAGTTCGAGTCTCCCTCGAGTGACAAATTGTAATTCACGATATTTTTTTGTAATAAACATATTACATCTTAGATCTGTATAAAATGAATATCACATGTGGTGATGCAAGGGCATTGCCCCTATATCTGGAATGCTAGGGGAATTATAACTACATTCTAATTTTGTTTGTTTGTTTGTTTGTTTGTTTGTTTTTTGCAATGTGAGTGACATACTTGATAATGTCAGCTCACATATAATCATGCATATGTATATAGTTATATATACTAAATATATTAGTTAATTATAATAATAATTACTGAAATGCATGAACTTTTGCGCGATATTCAAATGTTTCAAATTTCATCTGTAGATGCAAGGATGATGCAAATGATTGGTTTTGGAAATAAGCTGCATCTTCATTGTTGTTCAAAACATCATCTTTTTTGTTCTTCTCAGGCTCAGCCTGTGGACTACAGATCACATCCACTGGTCCTACAACTATTGAGAAAGCCAGCGGAGAGACTGTGAAGCTGGACTGTCAGTTTACTCTTGCTACTGATGATTCTGGGCCTCTGGACATTGAGTGGAGCCTGCAGCCCTCTGACAACCAGAAAGAAGAGAAAGTGGTGAGTATGTCATAATCACATTAAAGTATGTGAGCGAGAATGTCTCTAGAGGAAAGCATATTTGATGTCTCATTATTCGAAAGCCCCTGGGAGGTTTAGGTTTGACTTTGTCCCTTGTTCCCCATTGCTGCTTTTCCTGTCACAAGTTCTTGTTTTCAGGAAAAACAAGCTCACAAAACTAGTTTGACTGCCTCTGTTGTGTAAAGCAGAACAGTAACATTCCTTCGAAGTTATGTGTTCATTAACATGAGCAGCTAATGATCTAATGTTTTTAGTGTCCCACCCAAGGACCAGTTACAAACTATCATCAGCATCATACAAATAATTATTATATTTTTATAATCATATTAATATATTCACAACATTTTTGGGCAAATTGTGCAGCCTTGTAAACAAGCATTGCAAACATGGAGCTTTATCTTATACATCAAATTTTGCTATTAGAAAATGTTTACCTGGTTTGATCTGCACCAAACAGGTGCTGGTTTGTGAGTGCCACATCTGTCAGTAAGGGAAATGCTTCACACCACATTGGGTGTTTTATGAACACGTCCTGTTGTTTTGGTGCTCTGTAAAGTTGTTCCCTGGATGGATATGTGTGTGGCTCCACATGTGGTCTGATGAATGTGCATTTGAGTTTTATTGGTTTTGGCAGCTCATAGTTGATGTTATGTATTGATGTTTTTTGTGTTTGTATCTAAGTGATTATAGCTTCACTTCACTGTGAATTGTAGTCGGCCGAGGCACTGCTTTTTTCCTTGATCCACACAAATGCTATCTCCGTAATATAGACCATAATTAAACCGTCCCTCACTTCTTTACAAAAGGCTGATTTCGCCTTAACATTGGGCTTGCAGGTAGAGTAAGCAGCCAGATATACTGCTTGTCTGCTGCAGCCCCTTCATGCAGAGATTACCTCATACTCTTCCTCTCCAGAGATTATGCATTTAGCTGGGGACAGAATTGGGTCAGGAGCCTTCGATGGTCGATCTCCCTTTGGTATCCTTGCACCTCTCTTCCTATCTTCCTCTCTCTCACATGCTCTCTCTACTCCATTTTTTTTTCTTCTCAAAGCTCCTTCATTTCTTCTGTCGTTTTACACCTAATATTTCATTCTATTTTTACCGTTCTCCCTTTCCCCTCACACTTCTGTTCCCATCAATTGCTCAGTTTGCTGTTTGCTGGGTCGTCCTCTTGGGTATAGACCTGCACTCTTCCCCCTCTGTTCTGCCAGGCTTTGCCCCAGGACTTGAGATTTGTCTTTGACCCACTTCACCGTTTTTAATGGTTTATAAGAAGTGGAAGGTTGAACGTGGGCTAGGTCCATGTTTTGTGTATTTTTGGAGAAAGTTCTAACAGTTATTGTGCCCCACTTTATCCAGTGCTTTGCAATGCTTTACTCTTACTCTGGAAGCTATTATTTAAAGTATCTACATATTCACACTTTTCCAGATAATTTATATAGCTATATTGTGCTTGGAATGGTAAATATTCTCAGCTTTAAAACGACACCAATTTTGTGTTGATTAAGCAAGTTGCTGAATATTCAGCTTTACCATCACAGGACTAAATTACAAAATATATACATACACACATACATATATATGCTATATATATATGCTATATATGTATGTTGTTGTTTATAAACATTAAAAAAATCTTGCCAACCCCAAAGTTTTGAACATTTAGTGCATGTGTTCTGTTGACAGTTGTGAAGTAGCCATGAAAAGCTACTAAATGAGTCAAAAAATTAAAGGGGAGTTACAGATAAAGACCAACTGATTGCCCAGTGTTTTGGTCCATCTCAGACATTTCCCTTCTTTTTCATCTCACTTTTGATCCAAGATAAAATAAGAGGGCTTGACACTACACAAACACGAGGAAAATGAATACAGGAGAAAACATCTTCCTTCAAAACAACAACAGTTTCTTTCTCTTTTTTTAGTGCCAGAACTAAAACAATGAATTAACCTTGAATGCAGAACCCAATTTCCAATGATTTTATTCATTGTGAAGGTCTTTGGGACACAGTGAAGTGTGAATGATTCTCTTGTTTGCGAGACGCTGCTGACGAGTTGACGAAATCCATACAAAACTGCATTGGTCATTAGTGTTAGCATTATAGTGAAGAATGGCTGGGAAATGGGGGTGACACTCACGGTACATGCACTGTAGTTCCATAATCTCTTACGCGGCACCTGCAATTGCACAATAGTCCTGCTGTGATTGAGCCTTAGAGTGACAATGGGAATAGCAAAACAAAAGGATTGTTTAGAAAATAGAAGTAAGCAAGCAATTATTTTATCATTGAGTTTTTACATATATATAAAACAGATTGTTTTAAATTACCCCAGTTGCTGTTTTTGTATTCTTTGGAAATTTTGTATTTTCATATCTGTATTTGTGAGTCCGAGGACGTTTCTAGTTAATTTGAACAACAATACAGCATGTATTGTCACTTGAGTAGTTTGAATAATGACACACACTACCATTCAAAGGTTTGGGGTCAGTAAGATTTTTTTTTTTTTTTGAAATATGCTCACCAAGGCTGCATTTATTTAATGAAAAATACAGAAAAAAACTGTAGAATTGTAATATTACAAAAAAGAAAATTGCTTTTCTATTTTAATATTAATAAATGTAATACATATTAATTTATTTAAGTGATGGAAAAGCAGAATTTTCACCCTCCATTACTCCAGTCTTCAGTGTCACATGATCCTTCCAAAATCATAGTGGTATACAGATTTTATGCTCAAGAAACATTTCTTATCAATTCTGAAAACAGTTTTGCTGCTTAATATTTCTGTGGAAACCATGATCATGATGTTTGTTAATTATGTCCTCCAATTTAACATTAAAATGTTTCGGGGGAACAGCAAGTCACTTCATTGGACAGTTTGCAAAGACAAATAAATTGTCTTTTATACCAGGAATGTGCATTTAAGGAAGTTAAATTAAAAGGTAATTAAAATAGGGTCTTAAATGGGGTATTTTATTGTACTGTTTGATTCTCAATCTATCTGTATCTGTGTTTCCCAAATGTAAGGGCTGTGATTGTTGGTGCATGCACTAGTTCCAGGTAGCATATACTGCAGGTCAGAGCAGAATCTGTGGTTGTGCAGTGAAGTGTAGACACTGATGTAGACAGGCATGCCTACTGAAGCTGCCCGGGTTATAAAGCAGAGTGATCTCCAACACAGGTGACTCAGTGCTGCTTTGCATTTCAAACAAGCCTGATGTGGCCCTAGAGGAAGTGCACATACCTAAAGGCATACACATACAGGCACTCAAGTGTAAACAGAAACACAAGTGAACATATGCACACTTTTTTTTTTAACAAGTCACACTGCCCTTGAAGACTTGACTTGATAAATAGCGGTGAAACTGCACACTGACCCCCACATAGTAAAGACTAACTTTTCTTAAAGTCTTGTTGAAATTGAAGGAGCAACAGATCTTTTCTTCTATATTGTGACGTACACCCGTGTAACATTATCAAAAAAATTAGGGATGGAACTTGGTTCTGTTCAATTGCATGTTGATTGAATTTTGAGATGTGGGCTTATCACTAATGATTGAGTTAAGAACAATAACATGCATTTACAAAATAGTTAGGGTGAATTTATTTAATTTTTTTACTTTAAAAGCCAGGCTGAAGATCCATGTTTAATCATTGGTTTCCTTCTCTTATTTGATTAGACTGCTCATTCCATAGTTGGATGATGAAAATACATGAGAAAAATCTTAAATTAATTCCTTGTCCCTGATTGCTATTTTGTATCTTTTGGTCTCTGCCTTGAGCAGACATTGTTTGGCTTTTTGAATTGAAGTATGTTATATAGTACCTGTATGTTGCTCCAGGCAGTTTTCCTTATCCCTTTTTTATTACATTTTAGTTATTAGACATGGAGTGTTTTACAGACGTTGTTGGATGTTTCCTTGAAGTCCTGTGGGCAGACTCCATGTGGCATGTATTAGGCCTGCTCACTAAGTGATAATTTGGACAAGATGCTCTTAGATTCTGCAGATGTTTGAATGTGAAAGGAAGAATGAGGAAGAGGTTCTACCCCCCGCCCCTCCACACACACATTTTTCCTTCTCTCCTCCTCGCACATGTGCTGAATATTGACTGATACATTCATTGGGATTCTGAGTGTCTCCGAGCTCTTGTTCCGTTGCCCTGAGGTGCATTCTCAGGACTGCTGAGCTTGACGCAAGACGCTATGGGAGGCCGTCGTCTCTCCATCGTCATGGAAATTAAGTGGTGGGGATGGGGACTATTGAATGGATCCCATATTTTCCCTCCACGAGGGACAAGACTGCATCTGTGTTTGTACTGTGTTTTTTAGTCAGAAACCGACCGGTGCTGTCTCTTCTGATGTAGCTTTTTAAGACAGAAGCATACACTCACCTAAAGGATTATTAGGAACACCATACTAATACTGTGTTTGACCCCCTTTCGCCTTCAGAACTGCCTTAATTCAACGTGGCATTGATTCAACAAGGTGCTGAAAGCATCCTTTAGAAATGTTGGCCCATATTGATAGGATAGCATCTTGCAGTTGATGGAGATTTGTGGGATGCACATCCAGGGCACGAACCTCCCGTTCCACCACATCCCAAAGATGCTCTATTGGGTTGAGATCTGGTGACTGTGGGGGCCATTTTAGTACAGTGAACTCATTGTCATGTTCAAGAAACCAATTTGAAATGATTCGAGCTTTGTGACATGGTGCATTATCCTGCTGGAAGTAGCCATCAGAGGATGGGTACATGGTGGCTATAAAGGGATGGACATGGTCAGAAACAATGCTCAGGTAGGCCGTGGCATTTAAACAATGCCCAATTGGCACTAAGGGGCCTAAAGTGTGCCAAGAAAACATCCCCCACACCATTACACCACCACCACCATCCTGCACAGTGGTAACAAGGCATGATGGATCCATGTTCTCATTCTGTTTACGCCAAATACTGGCTCTACCATCTGAATGTCTCAACAGAAATCGAGACTCATCAGACCAGGCAACATTTTTCCAGTCTTCAACTGTCCAATTTGGTGAGCTCTTTCAAATTGTAGCCTCTTTTTCCTATTTGTAGTGGAGATTAGTGGTACCCGGTGGGGTCTTCTGCTGTTGTAGCCCATCCGCCTCAAGGTTGTGCGTGTTGTAGCTTCACAAATGCTTTGCTGCATACCTCGGTTGTAACGAGTGGTTATTTCAGTCAAAGTTGCTCTTCTATTAGCTTGAATCAGTCGGTCCATTCTCCTCTGACCTCTAGCATCAACAAGGCATTTTCGCCCACAGGACTGCTGCATACTGGATGTTTTTCCCTTTTCACACCATTCTTTGTAAACCCTAGAAATGGTTGTGCGTGAAAATCCCAGTAATGAGCAGATTGTGAAATACTCAGACCGGCCCGTCTGGCACCAACAACCATGCCACGCTCAAAATTGCTTAAATCACCTTTCTTTCCCATTCTGACATTCAGTTTGGAGTTCAGGAGATTGTCTTGACCAGGACCACACCCCTAAATGCATTGAAGCAACTGCCATGTGATTGGTTGATTTAGATAATTGCATTAATGAGAAATTGAACAGGTGTTCCTAATAATCCTTTAGGTGAGTGTATATTGATGATTGGCTCACAAGAACGAGACAAGATTTTTACACAGTATTTTTAATATTCTTAATGACGAATACATAATACATAACTAGAAAAACAGTCTGCAATGTTTTAACTAATCATCTTGTAATGGGGTAATGTAATCTTGTATGTCATTTCTGTTCCACTTTTGGAGTATGAATGATCATATGCAGTAAAAGACAACAATACTCGAGCACTGTAAAAGGTTTAGCCACAAACTCAACTGACTGGCTTCTCTCTTGTATGATTTTCAGTGTCTTAAGACCTTACTTTATATGATTTATGAGCTTCTACAACTTTTAACCTCCTAACTAAACTCCTTTCCACAAATTGATCATAGAAATAAAAACAGTATAAATAAAAATGAATAACAGTTTTCTCTTAAGTGCAAACAATAAGTGCAACCATAATCAAAGTACTCTCTTATTCAAAGTGCAAATGGAGACCACATTTTTCACGTGATCAGTGAATCTGATTCCTGCTGCAATACATGTGACTCTGCAGCTCGTGTTGGATGAGCTGGATGGAATTGAATCAACCGTTATCCAACTAAATGAACTGGTTTTTATTTCTATAAAAAGCAAAACGACAGTGGAAGCATAATGTACACAGAGGTGGCATATTCTATCCTAACTTCACCCTCACACTCTATCATGGCAATATCGTGAGATATTTTTCTCCTCTACGAGAAAACTAGTCACATTTTAATCTCGCGAGATCTCATGGCACAAGATCTCATCACACCCCTACTTGTGACAGAAGGCGTTCATGTTGCCCAACAAGAACACTTTGTTCAAGTTGTAACATTGAAAGGGAAAATATTTCACTTGTGCTGAAGGATGTTTTTGAGATAAGGAGTAGCACTATGTTTGTCTAACTGACTTTCAAAAGCAGAAAAGTTAGGTTCTAGTCTGAATCTAAACATTGGTTTGGCCTTTCACTGACACAAACACACTGTTTCCCACCCACTATGTTTAAATTAAAATGTTGAGCAAAATTTTTACCAATATGAGGTTCACTTACTAAAACATGATTCCCTTTTCTCATTTCTAATTCCTTCCCACAGGTGATCGTGTACTCTGGTGACAGGGCCTTTGAACACTATTATGAACCTCTTAAAGGGAGAGTCCACTTCAACTCCCCTGATCCTAAAAACGGTGATGCCTCCATGAACATCATGGGCCTGAAAGCCACAGATACGGGCACATATCAGTGCAAGGTGAAGAAGGTTCCTGGCATAGGCAGCAGGAAGTTCCTACTAACCGTCATGGGTGAGTAAAAAATATAAGCTTGTAAATGCCACTTTTGACTAAATAATGAATCTCTAATCCCGTTTATTCAATAATGCTTGACCTATTTGGCATTGTTTTGAAAAACACTCCTCATATTCCTTGTTTTTTTTCTTCTGGAAGGTGAGCAATAAAACATAAGGGAAACTCCTGAGTGACAAAGTATTGATCTGCACCATAAACGCACAAAGTTTGATTTCACAGGCCTTCTGACATGCCTTGTTTCAGGGTCTGCATTGATCGCTGTCAACAGCAAATGTGACATCAGTGCTGCTTCGTGTGTGAAAAATTACCCGTTCCTTGTGTTGACTAGAGCAGAGACAGAAACGCCCTAGGCAAACACATTCTTGCCAAACAAGGCCATCAGAAGCAACTCCCCAAACAATATGACGAAAGTGCCGTCACTTCCCGAAACTCAATAACCACATGACCGAGATGTGTATTTGCATTACGGATGCATGAATGGCAGTAGCTGATAAAAAAAGATAAAAAAGAAACCGGAAAAAGGAGAGTTTATACTGAAATCTGAATACTGAAATCCTTAAAATTACCATTCTTTTAGTGAATTGTCTGGTGTCTTATTTAAAAAAAAATCAAAAGTTTTGGGGTATAATTTTCAAAAGAAATTGTATTCAGCAAGGATGCATTCAATTGATCTATTTCAAATAAATGCTTCTATATATACACATACAATATTAGGATTTCTGAGACCAGAAAGAAATGGTAAAAACAAGAAATATTAAGCAATACAACACTGATAATAAGAAATGTTTCTAAATCAGAATTATTTATGAAGTATCGTGTGACGCATGGCAGCTTTGCCATCACATAAAATAAATAAACAGGTTATTTTGTTGTAATAATGTTTCAATGTAATAATTGTTTTTACTGATTTTTGATAAAAGAAATGTAGCCTTGGTGAGCACAAGACTTCTCTCAAAACATATAAAAAAAAATTACCAAACTTTTGAACAGTATCATATTTTTTTTATTTACCGTTTTAAATAAATGAGTGATCAGTTGGATTTCTTTTTGCTATAGGATCAAGATTGTTATCCAGAATCTTCAACAAACAAGCGTTAAAAAGACGTTAAAGGGCATAAATTAGCGAAATGGTAATTTAAATGGTAATGGTAAAAAACTTGAAATGGTAGCGGTTGTTTGACATGAGTGTCAAGGACTGTTTGGCAAGAGCCGACCTGGTGATTGGAGGTGGATCATTGTAAGACAGATGGAAGGACACAGATTGGTTGTGCTCTCAGCAGTTGATGAATGCAGCTGTTCTTTCTTCGCCTGTTCCCTTCATTGTCCACCCTCATCCTATCGCTGATGACCGCAGGGACTCTGTACCTGCATTCAGAGCAGATGCTGTCTGGCTGCGTGCGTGTGTTCCTTACTAAACACGTCTCCGTCAGAGATAGCAGTCCAAGGGCATTCACTTGAAGGGGCTGTATATGTGCTATATGCCACCTCAGAGAGACAACGGCTCTGCTCAAGGGATGCAGACACAGAGAAACGCAGTGCCTCCACAAGGCAACTTTACATGGGTTTATGATGAATATTTGTTGTTGAGCATGTAGCATGCCCTGTGTTATTTATATACTAATATATTATTTGTCATTTTGAATTGGCTTTTATTTTTGTTTTAAGTTTACGTTTTAATTTTAGTAATTTGATGTGCTTTTGTCATTATTGTTTTTATTTTCATTTAACTTTATATTTTAATTTATCAGTTTTAGTATTTTCAGTTAGTTGCGAAGGCAACATTTACAATTTTTAAGTTTGTTTTTCATGTAATATTTATATTTTGTTCCGCTTTATTTCAATTAATGAAAGTTGTTTTTAATAGTTTTAGCTAACAATATCAACACTGCTGCTCACTTATTTATTACACAAATAATAATGTTCATTTAACGTCACCACTGTCCTGGGTTTCTCTTACATTTCTCTTAACTTCTATTGCAAACAAACAATCATTAAGTTGTTGCTGATCTCAATAAGTTCTTTATGGGTGTGGTGTGTGTTGGATTTTCTCATTGGAATGTTTTAAAATCTTAAATTAAACATAACTCATAACTTATTTCACATATTGAAACAGCAGTGCAGCTCATTCCAAGATTAATAATAATTTTGTTGATGCCATCAACACTTAAGTTGGGAACTTCCAAAGGGAACTTTCTAGTGTTCAAGGTGGAAAATGTCAAATCTATCCCTTCCCAGACAGCAAAAAATAGAAATGCTTGACCTTTTTCTTTTCATGCCTTTATGCGTCTGGAGTGTCATCAAGCAGCTTGACTTTTTCGTTCTTTTTTTCTTCTCGCCTTTTTGACCAGTCGAGTGTGATCACCTCAGAATACTGACACGCTTGATCTCACTGCTAAGCTATAAAACAATTTCACCTTATTGAAAGTAATGTCTAATAATAAATTGTCTTTATCAAAGAAGCAGATACAGGTCATTAGTCTAATGCAGTTGCTTAAACCAACAGACAGTTATACTATCAATCTACACCTTGATTTCTTCTGCCCACCTGTCCATCACCACACATTTAAATTCTCCATCAGAGGAAGCTGCTGTGCTCTGACCCCTCATCCTATTAAATTGCTGTTCAGTCCTGCCTGCTGTTAATCCTCAGGTCTCTAAGCCTCTGTCCCAGCAGCCCCAGAGATCTGTTTTTACAGCTTCTATTATCAAACGATGATGTCAATTCTCAAATGCCAGCGCCCTGCCCAAGGTTGAGAGGAATCACAAAGAGCAACTATTGACATTCTTCTGTCTGTCTTGCTCGCTTACTCTGTTTCGTTGTCTCTTTGCCCTCCTTACATGGGGCTCTGTATCTGTCTCCTCCTGGTTTTAATTTGGAGTTTTGTTTGCCTTTGAATTCTTATGTCATCTCCTGCCAAGCAAGGAAGGGGTCTGTTTGTGCAGGCTTTGGTTTCTACACAGAGCTATCTGTTCTCCACCCCTTCCCCCATCCAGTCTTTCACTATCTTTCCACATCTTTCTATCACTCCCTCCCTTAAATACATAGATTTCACCCACCCTTTCCCGTAAACCTGCTGTTTTTAATGCATATCTCTTTAGAAAACACATTCAGTCTGCCAGCCATGCAGCCTCTTTCCCACCCTCTTCTGTTTTTGTTCGCTCTTTTATCTCAAAGAATGTTGACACCCACTGCGCTTTAATTTTAATCAAGTTGATTGGCAGCACCTGTAATAGCAGCAGCTGTATCCATTACCCTGATCATGGCTTCAAGTTGCTATGCTCTGATTAGTTATGATGCAGTGAGAATGAAGATGGGTGGAGTGTGAGAGAAGGGCTTCAGGGACTGTCCTTTACATTCGTGATGCTTCATCATATATGGAGAGGAAGGTGATATTTCAGCCTTTAGCTGGTCCGAGTGGAATGATAATATTTTCCTGTTTGAGATAATTGCCTACACATGCAGTCTCATGCATAAAACTGCTATACTAATAGCTCATACGTGCTGTGTAATTCTATGCATAAGACTGTACACACTTTGTACAAGTTGTGTATGTTTATAAATCTTATTTAACATGATATCTTGCTACCATTAAATGATCCTTTGTCTTTGATTGTTTCATGCATTAATTAAAAGTTTTCATTTAATTTAATTTACAAAAATAAAAATAAACTATAGTATTATTATTGTAAATATATAATTAAGTTGTTGTTGATAATAATAATAATAATATTATTATTATTTGTTAACTTTATATTATTAACTATTATTATTCATAATATTATTGTATTCATCATGTGTCTGAAGTTATTTATATTGGTGCCTGTCAAGTCTGCATATTGTTATGTGGAAAATTTGCAATGTAACCTTTATATACGAGACCCCCGGTCCTAGTAGTTTTGTTTTTGTTTTTCTAACTTTCTCTCCTTCCTATTTCCTTTCCCTCAGTGCGTCCCTCTAAACCCAGATGTTATGCAGAGGGTCAAACTCAGGTGGGGAAAGACATGATGTTGAGGTGTAGCTCTGTGGAGGGCACACAGCCGCTGCAGTACATCTGGGAGAGAACCACAGGCAATAAACTACTGCCACCCCTAGCAGTCCTCGGTAAGTTCCTTTTACTCTTGTACCCTGAAATATTTTTTTTTTTAGTTTTGATAAACTGTCATAACTGTCAGGTGCCACAGTTAAAATGAAGAATCTGTCTCCTGCTGCGCACAGATCCAGTTGGGGGCACCATGAGTCTGAGGAATGCCACTGAGGTAGCTTCAGGAACGTACCGATGCCTTGCTAAAAATCGTGTTGGAACAGAAGAGTGTATGGTGGTGGTCAATGTCACACAACGTAAGTCTTCAAAAATCTGCTTTAAACATTCAAGTAGCTGAGTAAATAGCAAAATTTTAAAATAGCAAAATAGTAAAGTGTTTCAAACTGTATCTAAGGTGCTTCTTGTCTTTCCCTTATTTATCTGATTACTATAATGTTGTGAATGGGCGTAGTGGTTATGTCCTATTCTCAAAACCTGTGCATGCATCTTTCTCTTTCTCTTTGCAGCCCCTAACACAGCCGGCGTCATCGCAGCTGCAGTAATCTGTGTTCTGCTGCTTCTCATTCTCCTCGCCCTCATCGTCTTTTGCTGCTGCCGTGCCCGCCAAAAGAAGAAGTACGAGAAGGAGATCGCCTATGAGATCAGGTACTACGCACACCCTGTTTTTCCAAACTGACATGTCTGGAGCCATCATTCTCCAATCTAATAACGAAAGTAACAAGAATGGTAGAGAAAGGGAGCTCTTGACCCAGTTGCCATTTGGTACGTGTCACTGTGCCTATGTCTGTTTGATTCACTCAGCCTCTATTCAATCACCGGCCTCCCCCGCATTTACTGATGACCAAACAAAGCTGATGGCCAGTGAAACTGGCTAGCGGTGCGGTCACCCTTCCCCTCTCACCCCTTTTCTCTTCAAACGAAAGGCTGGTGTAATCAGTTCTGTGCGTTTGTTTGTTCAGTCGATTCCTGTTCTGTCAATGCCTCTCCCCCCTGTCCCTCTCTCGCTCCCTCTGCCTATTGAAATGGCATTCCTCACTGTGAAGGGGCAGGCTGTGGGTCGGGCCCTTTATTAGGCCCCCCTTGGACCCCAGAGCTGGACTCTCTGTCTGGGAGACTTGCACTGCCTCACTTAGCCCATGACAAAAGAGGATTATCCAAATAAGCCAGTTTCTCTTAGAGGAGACCCCGCTGTCTCTCTCTTTTGCTGTGTTCTGTGCTGTAATGGATTATTGCTGCTGATTACTTGTTAATTTGGAGGATGGTGGAAGAGCAGGGCCTGATGGGATACACTGGAAATAAAATATGAATAAAAAAAATATATATATAAATAAATATATATATTTTATTCATCAAAAATTAAATGAATACATTTTACATTGTTACAATATTTCACAATATTACTGTTTATAACTATTTTTCATCAAATAAATGCATCCTTGGTGAGCATAAGATATTACCGACCCCAAACTTTATGCATAATCTTAATTTTTTTACATTTTTGAAATTTGTGTAAAATCAAATTCAACCAACAAAGTCATGTGATCTAACCGACATGCAGAAACAAACAAAAAGATGAAAACAGGAAACTATATCATGTAGGGAACCAGTGTCAGGCGATTTGATGTCAGATAAATTTGGGCCCGAGCACTGATGGTGTAAGAACCCTATTGGAATTGCTCTGTTTATTATTATTTATTAATTATTACTACTTATTTTTATTAAGGTAAGATTAGTTATTTCAACCTTGTTTTTTAAGAAATCTCCCTGACAGGTTTTGATTGAACACTCTCTCTCTTTTTTTTTTCCTCCTTCCCACAGAGAGGATGTCCCCCCTCCAAAGAGTCGTGTTTCTACCGCGCGCAGTTTCACCAGTGTGGGCAGCCAGCGCTCCTCTCTGGGCTCTATGTCTCCTTCCAATCTGCATGAGTACACCAAGCCTCAGTATGACAAAATACCCTCTGAAGAGTATGAGAGGCCCCCTAGCCATGCCCCTATTCCCCCACCCAGCAGAATGGCCGGTCCCAACCTCAGCCGCATGGGGGCCATCCCCGTCATGATCCCTGCCCAGAACAAGGATGGGTCTATTGTTTAAAGCTGAACTGGAATCAGTCTCTGCACATTTTGACTGTCACTATTCTATTCATTGTTCTACCGGAATTTGTGAAGGAGCAAATGAAGGTCTCTGCAGAGAGATCAAAGTGAGCTGAAATCCGATGAAATCAAATTGGACTTCCAGAACTTTAACAAACATTCACAACAAAAACTGTATTCAACAGGATGCGGAAAGGTGATTGGTTTGCCTGCTCCTGTTTTTGTAAATAATGCAGTGCATGATGTTTTTTTTTTTTTTTTTTTAAATAGAAGGCCCTGTCTAATGTAAGGCACTTGAATTGTTTGCCTATTAAGTGTTCTCCAGAGATAAAATGAACCCGAAATCAAACTAAATTAAATGTATGTGGTACAACCCATAGTTTGCTGTTTTAGAAGCTGTTTGTTATTCTTTTTTATTTTTTTAATCAGTTTGAAAAATTTTAAGGCAATTTAAACCATTTATCTATGACAATTATTTCCTCTTTATGCTACATAAGACTGGCAAAGATTTACTCCATGGGAAATATGTGGGTTGGCTTTGGTTTCTGGATGATTTTGTTTTAAAAACAGATAACCGCATTTGTTTGGATTGAAGATTATTTACATGCGATTTGTATATAACAATTTGAAATTGATTCATCTGAAAATGAGCTAATACTGTACCTCCTAACCTGCTTTGCTTTTTTTTAATGGACCATTTGGCAGTTTTAAACCCCAATCGGTACATGTCAGAGGGATTAGTGTACAAACCTCTGATTGGTCAGATTGGCTTGTGACCCACAAACCTCCACCTCTCCCTACACTGCAGCATGGTGTTAGTCGTCAAAGTAAGATTAAAGGGTTTATTTCAAAAGATGCTTATGCTGGGTGGTAAAATACGGTTCATTGAGCAATCAGACTTGGGTAAGTTTAAAGACTAGCAGCCACCAGCTCCAGCCAGGCCAGAAAAGCTGATCACAGATGTCTCTGATTAAAGAGTTGCATAATGCGCAGACTTTAACAAGTGATACTAATCCTAAACCTGCATTTGGCTTGGCTGTCAACACATCCCGCTTTAAAGCTAATTGTAAGTTTGACGTGTTGGTGTGCAGTTTTATTAGATGAAGGACATTTTACTGAAGGATTTGTTTTACATCATCAGTTTAAACCAATTGAATAGTGTCAAGTTAAACAAATGTATAGATTTATAATAGATTATTTTTATTAATAGTGCATTGATTAGGTTTAGTATGAATATGATTTCTTAAGTCGCCGCATTTACCATAATATTTCATGAAGAAACATTACAGTCCTTCTCATGTTGTGGATTACTGTATATTTTATCCTGCAGGGTCACCCTAATGTTCACTCTGTGCCTTTTTTAACTTTGGGTGTAATGAACTGGTGTATCACACAATGAGTGGGTCCACATCAGCAGTGTAAAGTAAATAATACATGAACAATTACAAAACTATCATCAGTTGAAGTACATATTGATTTGTGGTGAGTTGTAATGCACAATTTAACATTATATGATTTGTTGCCAGTCTCTGTGCAACAAATATTACTCGATATATTGATATATGTATAATTAACTTTCTCGGAAATGCTGGTTTTGGTCTCATGTGAGAGTATTGTGTATGCTGACAACTATACGCTTGTCTCTGTCTGTTGTATACAGAAGCAGGCTTTTCACAATCTGCTCGTCTTTTAGCCAGAGTTCCTGTTGAATGTGTAAATATATTTACTGTAAATGTTGGGTGCGATTGATTGCGTTTGTCTTTACGTCTGTACTATTGTTGCCGCTTGGGTAGGCTGCAAATGTGATGAAGGACATGAGGATGATCAGGCTAATCATCCACCATCTGGATATGGTATTATTAACATTTATTATACGTATGTTGTCATTACTCGAAAGCACACACACTCGTGATTTCCCTTGGCTTTTATTTATTAAGCCTCTAAGAATAGGGGTGCTGTTACAGGATCAGTTCAGCTTGTTTAAACGTAGAGACTAATGCCAGTGTAAACAGAAATCTGATCCTTGATCACCAAACCTTTACCTGCTAGCTGTGCAAATCAGCTTTTTGGAACTGAATGATCTGTTTTCTGTTTGGATGGGGCCCATTTGGCATTTCATAAAAGTAGAGGTTAGGCCGGTTCTCTGTACAGTGCCATTTAAAGAGATAGTGAACTCTCCTTACTAATAAGAGACAACCAATGATATTAACTGTAGACTTTTTTTCTTTTAAAATACTGTGTACTAATATTACATAACTTTTTTTTTTCTCTTCCTCTTTGTTTGGGTTGCACATCATGTAAAAACCTCATTTGATTTTTGTGTGCTTTTTGTGATGTTTTTTTTTTTAATAAAAATGAAAGCTATTATTCTACACACGTTCTCTGAGATATTCACTCATTCCCACCTCTGCATCCTGCTCTCTACAGGCTACCGGCGATTCTGTCGCTTTTCAGAGTGATTAATTTTAATCTCCTGTTGATTTCCACCTTTAACTCCAGGTGAGGCCATTCTCTCACCACCTAATGACCACAATTAATCAATGACTCGCAAAAGCACCGGCGGCTTCGCTGACCAAGAGCAACAGAACCCGAAGCGATGGCTGTTTCTGTTCAAGTGAAAAGCTCCTGCAGGTCAGTGCATGTGCAGTGATGCCCTTGAGGGTGCTTCATAAAACACGCTGCCTGAATCAATCTTCAAAGTCATTGCAAATTACTAATTTGTACCGCAAGCTCAGCCATTGTGCCAGTTTAAGAGAGGTGAATCAAAGTGTAGCAATGGATGATGAATTGCTTTGATTAGGCTATAGTATTTTTGATTTAAATTTAAAGATTTAAATAACATGTGTGCAGATGCAATCAAGTCAACAAGTGAATGATACCCTTTGTTATAGTTGAAAAAAGTGCTTTCCGTTTTGTAACGAAGCATCACTCTTAAGAGTAGAACCCCACCCCCCTAAAATGAAATGCAAATCTGAAATCTAATAGAGTGCTGCAATGGGACATTTTTGTAGGCCAACCTGGAAGTTAACATGACCTTAATTTCCTTGACAAAAACCCAATAGGATTGTTCCATTGGCTTTTGCATTACTTCAGAAAATAAGCTCTGTGACCAACAAAAGTTTATGATCCTTACACCTTATGGTCATGATGATAATCTTCACATATTAACACAGCTTTTATGAATTTTGAAGCCTAAATACAATTTCCAGAAGTAAATAGCTAAACACAGGCTATAGATGAATTACACCAGTTGCGTGACTTCAACATAACCATCACTAAGCATCTGACAACTCTGTCTTCATTAATGCATTTTCCCTGAAAGTTTGAGTTAAAATAGTTTTCAAGAGTCTGATTATAAACACAGTGAGGCAGTAAAAGTGGACTAATGAGTAATGAGTTTACCTGTTCTGTGATGTTTAATCTTAATCTCTGTAGTCTCATTTAGCCATTTGTCAACAACCACCCATTTCAAGACAAGTAAAATCTTAAAATACATCAGTAATACCCTAGTTGTGGGTAATTAAATTTTTATGGTGTAGAAGAAAACTTGAAAATACCTGTATTTTGAGTTTTCACCACAGACCGGAAACGGAAGTGTTAAAATGCTAACTCATTTCTGGGTTTTGGCCTACCAAAATTCCTCATCCCTGCAGTGCTCTGTTAAATTAAAAGTAGGCCTATGTCACATTAGATTTGATGTTAACACAAGAACCAATGATGCACTATGACATGACATATTTTAAATGGTTTGCCTCTTGCAGCAAAGATCTTTTACAGTTAAGCTTGGGAATAATTTTTCCTCTCCATCATCTATTGACTGTGGGGTCCCTCAAGGATCTATTTTGGGTCCAGTCTTGTTTTCACTGTACATACTCCCCTTGGGAACGATTTTTTTAAAAAAATGGTATCCTACCATATATATGCGGATGAAACTCAAATTTATGTATCTTTGAGGCCAAATAGTGAGGACTCGGGGGCAACACTTTTTAAATGTCTGGAAGTAAAAATGTGGATTAAATTTTTTTAGGTTTTGTCTAAAGTCTCACTTGATCTCTCTTGCATTTTAAGTCACTCTTTTAACAAATAACGTTTAAATTCATACTTTTTGTAGCGCCAATCTGTTGTATGCTTCAGAAGATTTTAAATACTTAAGTTGTTTAGACCACTTTAGATTTTAGTCATTTTGGAGCTCAATGCCCAGTCCACCTTATATATTATCACATTATAAAAAACATTACAAACAAAATATATGGAAGAAAGTCATGGGTTTGGTATGACATTTTAAATTCTGACAGAATTTTAATCTTTGTGTGAACTGCAAAAACAATTCTTCAGGTCTCATATACATTTCATCCAGTGTAATGTTATTGAGTCAGGTTCTCAGGACAATACAGTTATTATATATTATGTATGAGGCTGAATAACCATAGCAGTTTCTAAAAGGTGCTGTTTTAACAATATGGCAGCGTGAACACAAGTTACCTATTGTTTTAATGTTTTATTGTTTGGTTTTTACCATCACACAATGAAGGTCTTCAAGCTACCTTTAATATCCTTTTAATTTGAATGCTTTTATTGTTTATTTTTTGCCCTTATATAATGAAGGCCTTCAAGCTACCTTTAATATCTTTTTAATTTCTCAGGCTTTGAATGGTGGTCAATAGCATGATTAGTTACAACCCCAATGTCTACAGCTATAACTGAATGATCATAATGGCTTGCAGTTATATGTATTGATTGATGGGCATTGTAACCAATCACAGACCTCAGAAAGCCATGACTTAACTGCAGAGCAATTCATTAATTGCTGAATCTCAGTATATTTTTCATTAAGGCAATTCTGGGTAGAATAATTGCACTGCGAATATGTGGTAATTTCAGAGACGGCATGCTCAAACCATCAAAAGCACATTAAAGAGTAATGTAATTGTGTTAATGTAAGTGAAATTCACTTCCCCCGAGCTGATTTGAACTCCCAGAGTCAGTGAATTGTGCGGTTGAGTATTTTGTCCACCTCTGCTTTTGTGTATGGGATTTGAATCTACACATTGCATTAATCCCACACAATGGGAACATCATTCTTATAGACCCCTCTTCCTCTCGTCCTCGGGCTGAAACCTGCAGTCAGTGAGATGAGGACATGTAAACGTCCCACCTTGCATACACTCTTATTTTTTCTGCTGAATGTATTAATTGTTTGCATATCACATGGGGAGTAGGTTGGAGGGAGGGTGTTGATTGCTGATTGGTTGGATCCTGCATGTTTCCACGGTAACGTTATCTGGTTGTACACAGAGAGTGGAAGCATGGGAGAGGGGAGGATTTATCTTGCAAGCGTAATGCTCTGAGCCCTAACAACAGAAGCCTCAAGCTCTACTTCTCACATTTCATAAATTGTTTTATATAGTGGTAAAAACATCATGGTCTTCTTGGAATACATTTCTTGTCTTTGACTTAAATGATAGTAGCCCTACTCTGACTAAAGGATCAAAAATGAACGTGGACCGACTAAAGGATCGAAAATAACATTTTATAGGAAGGTGTATTTTAGGTTAGATAGTGTAGTTAGGTTAGATTTTAAATAAATTGGCCTGGGTTCTGTAAATGACCCACCACGAGGCCACATAGCACTGTCTGGAATGCATCATGTTTGGGAAGCAGATTACACAGATACTGGGCTTCTGTTTGCTTACTCTACATCTTCACACAAAGGAATGTGGACTCAGTTGGGCAACCTGTCCATATGGTTTTAATCAAATTTATTAAACTCACAGAACACTGCATTCACAGCAAGTACTGTACAGTCAAACCAAGCCGGTTTCTAGAATTAATAACTAATAATTACTGATTGGCATTTCAAGAAAACTTTCTGGCCCATTTCTAGAGCTCTTGTACCGGAGTCTTTTTAAGACTTCGGATACAGACACACAAAATTCCTACCTGCTTTGTGCAATCTCTAGACCTATATTCTTGAACTCAGACATTTTTAAGGTGATAAGTCAAGTAAAAAAAAAAAAGAGGAATGGTTGCTATGATTATATAATATAATACTTGAAGCAACTTAGATTTACTTGATTATCCATACATAATTTTCGCCATTGTGCTGCATTTGACACAAACAGACCCATAGCCACAGTGTTTAACGATGTCTTCATTTCGTAGTCATGAGGAAAAAGGTTGTCAACAAATATTTTTCGTTAACGAAATTAACTTAAACCATGTATTATTTTGCAGCACTTAATAAAGTTCCAGGCTAGAAGGTTTTATTCACTCACCAGGCGCCAATATTTACTCACAATTGGTGGGTTTTTTTTAACCCTGAGCTTTGGATGCAATGAATTTTGCCGTGTGTCTGAAGCACCGCTGGATTCCATTACAAGCAATCAGCACACATAGACGTTTAGCAGAGGTAATGTCAACAAGCAGGTAATGTTTCGTTGTGGGTGTTAGAGGGTCGATGCAATGTGTTCTTCTTCCTCTCTTGTGGCCATATTGGGGTCATCTCCATTACCGCTGCCATGTCTGCTGTGTATCTGGGATATATGTGTGGTATGAGATCTCCCAGAGGAGAGCAGAGGTCAGGACCACTGAATTAGCTGTGTAGAGCCATTTCTCACCTCTTTCTTTTTTGTTTCTCCATCCCTCTTTATGTCTCTATCCTTCTCCATTTCCCCTCTGCAGATATGTCACACCAGAGGCTAAATCCAGTTAGGCAATTAGAGAGTCTCTCTGTGTCTCTGTCTCTAAAAGAGAGATTGAGTCTTCCCCGAGGGCCCACACATCATGCCCCGTGTAAGTGGGCCTCCAGGGCTCAGAGTCTGTGTGATGGGAGATAACTGCGGTCTGATCGCACTTGTGCGTCTACAGAGCGTTGATATGTGGGTATAATGGCTCTGAGAGACAATCCAGGGGTCAGCCGGCAGACACTTCAGTAAGAGACGGGCTGATAATTGGTAGAACGGTTCGGTTGATGTGGTCTAGCTTGGATGGTTTGAGGGTCTTCAGAACATGATGCTATCAAATACCACCAATTGTTGTACAAAGAAAGTTTATTAAAATAGCAGATAATTCAAACTTTGCAAAAAGGTTAGTTCACTAGGGAATTTTAAAAAAGATTTCAACTTTACCATTCTACACTACCTATAAAGTTAACCCCTGAATATTGATTTTAACTAGATAAAATTCATTAATTTAGAATGTAGACAAACCTTACATTACTGTAATTGTCTAGATTGGCAATAATCTGCCCTCTATATTAAACCATTCCCTTTTTGTTTTCTTTTTATTTATTCTACATTTATTTGTATAGTGCTTTTCACAATAGGCTACATATTGTTTCAAAGCAGCTTTACAGAAAGGTTAGGCTACTTACTTTAAGTTAAACCAACTAATCATTTACAGTGTGATTATGTCTTTAACTATTTCTGTCCATAATGTTAATCTAATGCCACATCCACAATAACACATTTTAATGTAAAAATTACATTTTCAAATGAAAATAACATCTTCTAAAGTATATGTCTTCATGGGTGTTACATTTTTCTGGAGGAAAACATGTGATGAGGGGTGAACGCAGCAAAAACTTTAATGTGGATGGGAAACCGTCTTATGTTGCTCCCACATCACAACATAATACTGCATTTATAACAAAGAAATGCATGCAGATACCATAACAATCTATCAACAAATGCAAATCCCTTGTCATCTATTTCTGATGATGGTGCTGCGGACTGAAGAACCTGAAAGGGCCTAGTGATGCCCATGCTGTGAACGTGCACTTTTTTTTCCCACTCTTTCGGATTTAGTTATGTTTGACGCATGGAGCTTTTTCAGGTAATCACACCCCAGACTGATTCATGAAATGCATCAAAAAATTGACTTATAAAAAAGAAAAGAAGAAAAAAATTCCCTTATCTTGACACATCATGCACTGGTTTTGGTATGTTATACGAATAGATGAGTTTCACTCTGATAAGCTCAACATGCATTAATATTAATGCAGTCAGACTGAAGAGAAGGTCACGTTCTCTTTGATAACAGAATCCATAGCATGAGTTTAAAACAGTTCAAAAGTGGTATTTCAGTGTACGCCATAAATATTACATTGCACTGTGAACATGTTATTTATACGGCTAAACTGTTTAATCTTGCTTGTTTGGAGCTAAAGCAGCTGTTTTTGTCTTATCAGTGCTTTGTGTACCACAGAAGAATCTCTGTCTTATTTCAGTCTGTTCACAGGAATCAAGGACATGTGGCTGGGGCACAGAACAAGGCTTCAATTTCTTTGAGGAACTCTTTCTTTCCTGTGCTATTCTGTAGGTGTTCAATTACCTTAATAATTTGAATAGAAATGTTCTTGCAAAAGGGGTTTGGAGGCAGTACATTTTTAAGATTATATTTCATTATGTCTCTTTCATTCATCCTTACACTATAGATTTAACTGGAGAATTGAACAACGAGAAGTATGTGTAACCAGAAATAGACAAGGATTTTGTGAGCATGAATGTGTTTTGGATGCATATAATTATTATCATTGTCAGGCATGAGATTATTTGTAACTAATCCCCTTCATGGTTGTATTGATGCACTCAGGAGATTTTTAAGCATCTTCAGAGGATGTTTTAGATTTGCAGTGCAGCTGGAGGAAGATGTTATTCAGTGCTTGATTGATGGTTATTTCATGTGTCACTCAGTGCTTGAAATGCAGTTTTATTTGCTGCTGCATCTCATGGATTAAAATTGTAACCCTATAAATGACTGAAATTAATGCAAATAAGATGTTACGCAATTTGTGGTGGAACACGGATGTAGCATGAATCAGGATCACAGTGTTTGGTCTGTTTCCTTCGAATTCACAGAATGTAATATATCCTCCTCATTGTCTCTCTTGCGTTTTGGTCTTCAAGGGTTTTTCCTGTTTGACAGCATTCATTGTTTGCATGCCTATGGGTGACTACTCATAAACCAGACTGACCGGCTCATGAACCTTCTCAGATGACAGCGCGAGCACGAGGAGTATGTAAGAGCTGTGTGTGTACCACGCCCTCCGCTGCACCTGTTCCTCTATATACCTGCTCTAGCTGGTTATGTTGCCAGAACTATCAATGACGTGTTCGGATTTAACGAAGGAGCGTTGCTGCCATCTAGTGGTGACAGTAACTCAAAGCGGATTGTAAAAAAAGCGACCATTCTTTTGCTGAACATATATATAGGCTACACTACAGAAAATATTTTGAAGAATTTCGGTAACCAAACAGTTTATGGGCCTCATCGACTTCCATAGTATTTTTCCCCCATACTATGACAACTAATGGGGTCCATCAACTGTTTGGTTACCCATAATCTTCCTTTGTGTTCAGCAGAAGACAGAAATTCATACAGGAACAACTAGAGGGTAAGTAAATGATGAATGAAATGAAATATCCCGTTAAGCGGACTATTAGTAGGCTAGTAGAAGCAGTAACCTAATGGTATTTGAAAGCCATAGCCTACTATTGAAACACAATGTATCTTTTGGTCCTCTAGCGGTTAAAAAAAATAAAAATGCATGCGTCTTGCGAGTGTCTTGGTTGTGCTTCGGTTCTGCCATAGTGCCACTGCGCGGATGAATGTAGTTCGAGGCACATATGAACACAGTGAAATATAAAAATATGTCACCCGAGCTGGTGGAATGGCTATCCATCAGTTCAATCAAATCTTACGTGTTGAGTATAAGTAAGAAAAAGCTATCTCTGGGGTTGCTTTAAATGCTTTCAAATTAATTAATTAAATCTTTACCTTTCTGTTTATGGAATGACAATGAATAATAAATAATTATTAGGCCTATATGTTGTTTATCAAAGTGTCTCTAGGTAAAGACATGGTTTGGAAAATTGATTATTTTTGCAATCTGCCATTAATAACATTTAGTTTTTTTTAATATAAAAAAACAGTGTTGATTTAACTATATATATATAAACTATGCCATTAAAATTGTTAGTTTTTGCCTTTTTCTCTTCTTTTACTGAGATATGATGAGGGACTGTAATGTCAGAGCGGCGGATTTAGTGATTTGGGGGTCCTATCTTCATTTAATTCAACTACTAAGGTAATGTCAGTAGTAAGACACATTTCAGAAATAAGTCAAAATCACAATTTAAAATCAGTCATCGCTATAGAAATGTATCTTAATATTTCTTATTAAGCAAAGCTCTGCTGCTTCTGATGTGTCCGCGCTCAAAGTAGCTCGAAACGTTCTGGTCGCGCATGTGCAGATGCAGTAATGGAAGAGTCCATGATTGGCCTAGCTAATCCAGGATTGCTAGATCTCAAGGACCTGTTTGGATTGTAGCTGGGTGGAGATCACTTCTGAGAGATATGAAGGTACTTGCTTATTCAATTATTTAAAAACAAATATTATAATTTTAAAAACAATTAAAACTTTGATCGCCAGATGTAGCTGATGCTGGTAGGCCGACCTACTGTTCAGCTGTAACGGCAGACTTGTTGAAATGAATGAGGGAAGATGGCATGGAATTTGATGCTGAGGCTGAGAGAGCAAGGTTACGCATGCTTCTGGACTGTGAGTATGCTAGATCCATTTATGGATCCACATTTTCTAGAGCCATGGTAGTGAAGTAGCTTGAAGATCGTGGAGACATTGAGGTTATGGAAGCAAGGCTCCGAGTGTATGCTGAGGAGGAGTCAAGGGTAAAAAGTCAGCAGTGTGGTTCAGCATGCGGTGACGTGAACAACCCCAGTCCTCTTGTTTCTAACACATGATGTTTGAATCAGCAAGTTGAACCAGTGATCGGTTCTGCGCAGATTTTGCTCATCTCAAACAAACCTAATGTGTTTTGTTGCGATCCATCAGAAAACAAAGAAGAAAACCGCTTTCACATGTCAGCGTGCCCTTGAGATGAAGGGGTAAGCTTGTTGTACAGTTTTTAGTTTTGTAAAAAAGCATTATAAGTTCTGAAAAGGACCATTTCATAATGGCGTTTGTACACTGTTTTAGTCTTGATGTATTACAAAAGCAGGGTAAAGTCTATCCAAATAAATTTCTGTAGTTGTTTTAGTAGTACACAAATTACAAAATCTGTAACGTGCATGACAAGATCTTTTCTGCATTCCATTTCTACAATTTGCTCTCCAGATTATGGATTCTGAAGACCATAATAAGGTATTGTGGCAGTGTAATTTTTTGTACGTTTTAGGACTGCATTGATTTTGAAATTGTAAATGTCTTAAACATTTTGTAAATGGATTTGATATTAGAATACAACTCCTAACTTAATTCTAATCCTCTTTCAGAAGAAGAAGAATGCTCTGCACTCCCTGAGACCTATGGGAAGAAAAAAACTGAACTTGCATATGAAAGTAAGAACTTTGATATGAAACAAAATACATATACTATGCTGGGTTTCAAATTATGTAACTATAATATTGGTCAGCTAATTTTAAATTACTTAATTTTAGCAGACCAAACCCCAGTTGTCCCATCTGTTTTTAGCAAGGTTTGCATAATCAATTTTAATGATGATTTAAAATGTGTATCATAGAACAATTTTAATCCACTTATATTTTTTTCTTTAAGGATGAGCTATTAAAGGTGCAGTGTGGGATTTTTAGCGACTTCTAGCGGTTTGGTTGCAAGTTTGCACTAAGGGCTCAGCCCACTGCTCACCCCTCCCTTTCGAAGAAGCTACGGTGGCTAAAACGGGACAAACATCGTTGTCTCAGACAGCAGAGAATAGCCAGAGTAAACCAAGTTTCTGTACCACAGTCCATTACCACATCATAGATAAAGTTGACAAAGCCATAGTCAGGTGAGGATCAAGGGTCTTAATACATAATATAATAATAGTAATCAGCTGATTGTCTCACGATCACGAACATAACCAGCACATTTCTCCCCACACAGCAAACCTATAATACAGCGAGGGAGAAGAACCACATGAAACTATGCAACTTTATAAAACGGTTAGTTCCAATCCTTGATTCTGATTGGTCAATAGCTGTGCTTTATTTCACGATAAAACACGGCTATGACCGCTTCACCCAATGGTTCTATGTATCACTACACAACACCCCTAGCAACCACTCTTAGCAACTTAAACAGATGTTTGATCTCATTGATATTGTTCATTTAAAGCTAGAGTAGAGCATTGTGAGAGATCGAGTAAGTGAGTGTAACGTTACCTGCATCCTTCAGGTCAGTCCTATATTCATAATAAAAAAAATGCGTTTGAATGTCCGCTGCGATATGTTGTCCTTTTAACAGTCATGGGGTTTTCCCGTGCATAACGTTAAGTTAGTCATCTGTCGCGTCTTCCTTCTCCGTGATCACATGTTCGAGTCCTTTCAAAAGCCTTCTCTACTGACTCACTCACTCATAAAGACAGTCTTTGCCGCCATCTATTGGCGAAATAATATGTAACTTCTGTTGCTGTTTACGGTCCGGGACTATTTTTTCCAGCGGAAGGAATGCTTATAGTGATTTTACTTCATGAAAGTTGCATAGAAACATCGTTTTCGGCTTTAATATTTTTATTGTGTGGCAACCGTTTTATAAAAGCAATAAGGTACTCGAGGCAAGTGCTGTATCGTGAATAAGTAACGGCTGAAGGGGTTGCAGGCACTCCGCTTCGCGTCGTGCCTAACAACGCCCTCCAGCCGTTACTTATTCACGATACAGCACAGCCTCTCGTACCTTATTGCTTACATATATTTTTTATAACAGGGTAGTAAAAGTTTAGCTGGCTAATATGAGCTGTTACTGTGGCTAAGCTGGTTAAAGCGTAAAGCCTTGTTTATACTCGACGCGTCCGCATGAGCCCAAAGGTGCGTGCGGCAAAAATGACGTGTTTATAACAGCGCGCGCGCCTCCGCATCCCCTAGACACCATTTACTACAAACAATAGGCTTTTTTTCTCTGATTTTGGAAACTCGATCGACTTAAAATGCTTCCAAGATCGACGGGTTTGGTGATTCCTGTAACTGTTTTACGGTCAATGTCAAGATCGAGTAGCCTACTTATCAGCTGTCTCACGAACGTAACCAGCACATTTATCCCCACATACTAGCACAGCCATAGCACAGCAAGGGAGAAGAATTAATTACATGAAACAATCCAACTACATATTTACACCACTAACAAGGGAAAAGTCGCTACTCACGGTGTTTATGTCTTGCTTCTATCTTTCTGCGGCTTCTCTTTCAAGGTAGTAACGAAACGCGCTCTGTAACGCTGTTTGTTCGCTGTCGGCTACGGTAGAAACATGACGTCACAATATGTCGACCTTCATAGAAGGGGGTTCACGCGGTTATGTAGATATAAATGCCTCATTCTAAGGTAATAAAAACAATACGGTTTATTAAGTAAGTTCTTTATACACCACTGTACACATAGTTATGGATGTCATATTGCATTCTGTTAATAGATACTCGATGACGATAAAAGACGATGACCTTCCATCATGCTTTATCTTCAAGGTAGTTGAATAATGTTATATAATGTGGTTTTTTAAAAATTTTTACGGCTGTGCTAACTGTTCTAACTGTTGCTATATTTTCAGTTATCAGGAGTGTTACTGAAGAACATACTTCTATGTACTCTTTGACTGAACTGAACGGACTCGAATATTTGGCTGATTATTGCTGCTGAAAAATGGTCGAGTTTTGCTCTGACTCTGAAATAATCGGTCGCATCGGGAAAAAAACATTTTGAGTTCTATAGACTGTCAAAAGTTAAAGAGAAGAGTGCAAAAAACTGATGAAAGAAGGCGTTTGTGGTTGAGAGAGGCACATGTGAAAATGAAGCGTTGACTATGGCTAAAATGTTGACGTTGTTAACGATGGCTAAATTCGCACTGTCAGTCCAAATCCGATTATCTTGTATCCGATTGGACTCTGATCTAAAATGATGTCCACACTGTGTATCGCAAACTATTCAGATCCGATTTGTGTGTCTATGCAGCTCTTTGGCAATATGGCAATGACGTTGCGTTGATGGAGGGGTTTGCATTTGCAATAGAGATGTTGTCTTATTTATATACATGGAAATGTGTAGCCGCCGCGCTAGACTACTGCGTCTTGAGCCTGCGGCAGAACTGTAGGAAGCTGTTATGCACAGTTTTTTCCCCACGCTCTTGTTTGCGCCGGTTTTAAAAATAACAATTCTCTGCTCGTCCGGCACTTCTGCAACAACACAGTGGCAGCGACTTTCAGCATGTTTCCTATAACAACGTCTGACGTTTACATTTTACGTGGCGTGAGAAAGTCCCATACCACGGTACGCGATATCCAGACTGAAGCTGATGTCCTGATAGATTTGAATAGGATTTCAAACCACATTTCATGTGCTTTTTTGGACTGACAATCTGAACGTAGCCTATGTCGGGATAAGAAATAGAAGGAAGAATTGCAGTAGGCCTAAGGGCTAGAGAAGCTAGCTCGTTCAGATATTTACCACATATTAAAGGAGCCATATGTAAGATTGTGGCCAAAACCGGTACTGCAATCACTTTCAAATTACTGTAGAGCGGTGTATCCCCTCCCCCTCCCCCCTGACTCGAGGTTGCCAGATAAGCTGCAGGATCCAACAGTTTGTAGCTGCAGAGCTGTGGTAACTAGAGCAGAGCTGGCAACCCGGATGCCGCAACACTACGGACTTCGTGATTGGTAGATCGGTGGAGGGTGGAGCATCAGACCAAAACACAACATGACAACATCAACATCAGTTGAAGGCTGCAACTTCACTTTTTAAATGATAATATCCTGGCCGGACTACTGTTGTCAGTGATATAAGTATTTGAAATGAACATGATTTCTTAATGTCTAGTAACATATCAGCACCATTTTATGATTAATTGAAATAAATGTCTTACATACAGCTCCTTTAACTTTAGTTTGTTCAAATTTCGCTCTCTCTTCAGCTTCCACGTGTTTTTTTACATGGTTTATTAGTGTAACAATGTGTTCAGTAGTACATTCACAGTTCAATCCATGCTGTTGTTTACATCCGAGTGCCTCCATAATGGCCGTGCATCCGGGTTACTGCCCAGAACGTGACGTTGGTGAAAACCCTCTATTGTTTCCATAATGGTGTAAAATCGTACAATATTATGACATCGTTCTTACATTTAAAACAGGGTACGTGTATGGGGAGCATATTTTGATATTTTAAATGAACTAGCAATTATCACATTTGATATAACAAGTAAAAATTACATTATTGTATATTATATGAAATAGAATTATAATAAAATTCTAAGTTATGAGTAGCTACTGTACTGTTTTTATTTTTTAAACGGTGTGAAAAGTAAAAATTATAATCAAATACAGTTATTCTTGTTCAGCTGGCTGACCGTACAAATAATCATATGGTAGTTAGCATTTTTTAAAGGGAAATTACATGATAACACATGAAAATGTCCTCATGTTCAAAAAAACTGTGAGTCTGCAAATGCGCATAACCAGTAAGTAGCAAATCTCGATGGGTAGCATGAATCGTCAGAACACCGGAGCTCAGCTCCGTCTCCTTCAGCACCAAATATTGTTATTCCACTTGAATTATTTTTCATCTCATTTAGTTAATTTAACTGAAATTGACTGTAAATTTGCTATTATTAAGTACTTAATTAGAGATTGGTCAAAGTTGTGAAATTGGATCTGTACAAATAAAATTTAAAACTGTAAATTTACAAACATTAGTATTTTAATTTATGTATTGCATTTTATACATAATTTCATTGTTATTTTACACAGAAAATCTATATATTAAAATAAAATTACTGTAGATAGACATCATTATTATATAAAATAATTTTATAAAACCCTAAATTTACAGTTTAACATGAAAGTTAAATGTTTGTTTAATGTAATTTGACATAATTTGTCAGTTTTTCCACGGTTTAATAAGCCATTATCAACAGTAATATACTGTAATTTAATACATTTTGACTGTAAAGTAAAGCACAGCTCCGCCTCTTCAGGTCCACGACATCGTGCCGGAGCTCAGCTCTGTCTCCTTCAGCACCTAATATTGTTATTCCACTTGATTTATTTTTCATCTCTTGGCAAATACATGGCATATGAAACTGCATAATTAGCAAGACTACACAGAGACACCCAGACTACATGGAACTATCAGACGTCATAATGCATTTATCTCTGCATTCTGCATTCTGCATTCAATTATACCACCCAGCACCCAGATTATTTTTTGAAAAGTAGCGATTCACTTTAAGAAAAGAAGCTATTCTTTTTTTTTAAAGTATCAATACACTTTAAGAGAAGTATCGATTCACTTTAGGAAAATGATTGATTCTTTTTTGAAAAGTATTGATTCTTTTTTGAAAAGTAGCAATTCTTTTTTGAAAGGTATCGATTCACTTTAAGAAAAGTAGCGATTCTTTTTTGAAAGAATTAAGAGTGTTGTATTTGTATTTTGGGTCTATATTTCGTGCTCTGATTAGTTTCTTCTCTTTCTTCTGAGTGCTAGGCTTCGCCCCTGCGCACCTGTGTCCTGTTGCTCTAATGGCTCATAAGGGAGTGTGAAACAGAACGAGACACACAGCGGCGAACTCCGTGCGTGTCATGATGCCCAGCCAGAAAGCAAGTATGTAAGTATATAACTGGTAAGTAGCCAGCCAGATGTTGAAGAGAAGTTGTGTTCTATGTGATGTTCGTTTAGTTTGATTTATTTGTTAGTCTCTGTCAAGTATATTTTGATGTTAGTATAGTAGTCTGTGTTAAAGTTACATGTGGAGAGTGGAGAATGAGAGAGATGAGAGTTTGTGCAATCATTTATTAGTATTACAATAAATGTGAAGTATTGCATTTTGCCTCGCGTCTCCTTTTATGTTGCTGACCACGTGCATTTTAAATGCAGGGGTTCGTGACAAAGTGTAATAACAAATGTGTAATTATACCTTTATTACAGACTAATAATACAGGTGTAATTATACCTTTATTAAAATGTAATAATAAATGTGTAATTATATCTTTATTACTGTGCGTTCACACCGGACGCGAATAGCGCGTCAAATTCGCGTCTACCGCGTCTAGTTTGACGCTTGACCACTTTGTGTTAATTCACGTGTCAAGAGTGAAACTGACGCGCGTAAAAACAAAAGTTTGAAGCGAAATTTACGCGCGTCAGATTCGAAATCTGTTGGCGGCCATCTTTTTTATGTTGATCGAGCATTTATCGAGAGAGTCACCGCTCTGTATTTGCTCTGAAAAGCAGAACAGCGGCGCAGGGATCATCGTCTCTGTATTTGGATCCACCACACCATTCGGAGGCGAACTCAGTTTGTCGAGTTTCACCATTTCCTCGCTCCAGGAGCAGCGCCTGGGTGACGGCCGCTTCCAGCGGTACTTCCGCCTGTCCCGCGCCCAGTTAGATGACCTGTTGTCCCGCATCGGAGCGAGGATCACCCTCACCAACATAATCTGTCAAATATATATAACAGACCGGACACCGTCGGGTCTAGAATAATTATGTACTATGTTGGTTGTCTTTACATTAGAATAATAATGTTTCAAATAATCTGGAAATGGAATAAAAAGCATTCAATACAAAATAAATATGTCTCATATATTTAAATCAAGTTTTTATGTGATAAAATATTTGCTTTGTAGCTGCATTAGAACAGAATAGAATAGAATTGTCATTTTATTCCATTTTGTCATATTACAAAATAATGTATTGAGGCATCCAGCATCCAGATACTTCACCACGTGACAGCAAGCAGGCTCCTGATTGGTTAACGCGGCGCAAATTGACGCAGAAGTTCAGATTTTTCAACTCGGGCGGCAGACGCGAATTCGCGTCAAACGCGTGAATGCACAAATAGCACTAACTAAATCATTTGCGCTTAACGCGCCAGACGCTTAATTCGCGCCATTTGCGTGAACTTGACGCGCGAATGAGGCGTATTCGCGTCTACCGCGCCGCGCTCTCCGCCTCATTCGCGGCGCAGGAATTTTTTACGCGCATAACGCATCTTTGCATTGACTTAACATTGAAATCATTCGTGCCTGACGCGCTATTCGCGTCCGGTGTGAACGCACCATTACAGTGTAATAACAAATGTGTAATTATACCTTTATTAAAATGTAATAATAAATACCTTTATTACAGTGTAAGAGTAAATATGTAATTACATCTTTATTACAGTGTAAGAGTAAATATGTAATTACACCTAAAATGTGTCATGTGACAGAGTACGCTGTGCGCGAAATGGCTGCCACTTCTCATCGCAAATCGTTGTTTTGTTTTGTTGTAATCTTTGTAAATTGTAAATCTTTGTTTGTTACGTTTCCTCTATTCGTGTTGCTTGCCTCTGGGCGACATTGTTGGAACGGAGAATCTGGACTTGTTTGCTATGTTTCATCCTCAACATCATGTTGCCTGCTTCTGGGCGACACTGCTGAACGGAGAATCTGGATGTTTTCTTTTCCCGGGTCACGAAATTTGGATATCTACTCGGGATATACTATTGGGATAAACCTGCTGTTGGCTTCGGATGTGCTTTCTTGGGACATAAAATCTTAATGGAACAGTGTTGGATGTTTGAGCTAAGCAACTGTTGCATGGATGTTACATTTTCTGAAGTCCCTGACACTCCCTGGACAGCTTGGACAATATCTGCTAATCTCTGCTCAGCGTCTCACTTTGTGAAATCCCTGCGAGCCCTCTGTCCACTGTTTCGGCTTTACCATTCTGCACTCTCGGTGGGTAAGTTTCCCCTTATTCATTGCGTAGTGTTTTATTGTGGTTCTGCCCTCTTTGGTCTGGCTAACGTAGTGGCCTCGCATTACTCTCACTGCGAGCCCTCTACCGCTGCATATCTGTGAGTCCCATAACATCTAATGCAGCAGGTAGGCAAGTTTTAAAATGTTTAGCGAGCTGCCTAGTTTAGTTTTGTGGATTCACTTAATATCAGTTGGGTTCTGGCTAACGTAGTGTTGTAGAAACGTGGGTGGCCATTTGGTTTTCTGTGAGTGCCGTCTTAAATTGCAAAGAGATGTACTCTGCCATTAATAAATCTCTGGCATTGAGACTGCTGGCCCTGGGCTTTGATGGCCTTGTTCTGCTGCTCATTCACGGAATGGATTTAAACTATACTTCATTGCAACTGCATAACCTAAATAGTCTAACCCGTCTGGAATCCTCCACGTTTGATTTGTGTACTACTCTCGGAATTGCACGTTGTACACGTCATATCCATCGGTCTGCTAAACGTAGATGGTTTTATAACTACGACTCCTCTCTCTCAATACCTGTGATACTGTCGCCGAGATCGGGGCGTAACCATAGTAACGATGTGAGACTCCATCGCGCTAGAACTCTCATACCCCTAACCAAAGATGTGACGTCGCATGTTCCCCATCGATACAACTGTGCACTTTTGAACACTCGTTCCCTGACTGGCAAGGGTACACTACTGAATGAAGTTACATCTGAGAGAGACCTGGATTTACTCTTTCTGACTGAAACCTGGCAAACACCTGACGATTTCATTGAGCTGAACCTTTTAACCCCTGCTGGATATAGTTATTTGACAAAACCTCGACTTAGTGGTAGAGGTGGAGGTCTGGCAGTGATCTTTAAGAACAATTACAAAGTGACTAAATATGTCATTCTCGATGTTCCAAGTTTTGAATGTCTTTCACTTCAACTTGCTGGCCCAGCTCCGCTTCTGATTCTACTGATTTACAGACCCCCTAGAAACAACCCAAACGTCTGTTCTGATCTGACTGAACTTCTCACTCTCGCTTTTGCCCGGCATGATAGAATAATGATGCTTGGTGACTTTAACATACATGTTGATTGTACTGCTGCAAAAGACTTTTTGTCTGTTCTGGATTATTTTGACGTATCTCAGCATATCGATTTCCCAACACATTCTCACTCTCATACTCTCGATCTGCTCTGTACGGCTGGTATTGACAATGTGCATGTCCAGGGTCATAATCTGGGCATCTCTGATCACAAACTAATACTTTTTGATTTCTCACTACCCATTGTAAAACCTATAACTAACACTATTATATCCTACCGAAATCTGAAAACAATAACTGTTGAAAATTTCTCCATTGCTGTTTCTGCTCTTCCTTCCTCACTAGGGCTGGGTATCGAGTTCGATACTTTTTAGGTACCGACCGAATTGTCTCGATACTACCGAGTATCGAAACATGTCTTGATTTTCGGTACCACATTTCGATACCTAAGGGGTTAATCTAGTCAACGCAGTGTTGCCAACTTAGCGACTTTGTCGCTATATTTAGCGACTTTTCAGACCCCTTTAGCGACATTTTTTCAAAAAAGCGACTAGCGACAAATCTAGCGACTTTTTCAGAGAAACCTCAGTAACCTCCAAATGAGCGAGTCGTGTCAGAGAGGGATTCGGGACGAGCGAGTCGTGTCAGAGAGGGATACGGGACGAGCGAGTCGTGTCAGAGAGGGATTCGGGACGAGCGAGTCGTGTCAGAGAGGGATTCTTGTCAGAGAGGGATTCGGGACGAGCGAGTCGTGTCAGAGAGGGATTCGTGTCAGAGAGGGATTCGGGACGAGCGAGTCGTGTCAGAGAGGGATTCGTGTCAGAGAGGGATTCGGGACGAGCGAGTCGTGTCAGAGAGGGATTCGGGACGAGCGAGTCGACATTTTTTCAAAAAAGCGACTAGCGACAAATCTAGCGACTTTTTCAGAGAAACCTCAGTAACCTCCAAATGTTGTCAGTTGTGCGAGCGCGAGCTCTTGCTTACTCCCTGCCGTCACTCTCTCTCTCTGCATCTCCCCTGTTCAGTGAATGGCTGAGAGGAGCAGCGGCTCGTTCTTCTGTTGAGCACACGGCAGGTTTTTTTTCGACGGATTCACTTATCTGCTTCTCTGTTGTTTTATATTCAAAGAATGTAGTTTGACCATTTTAATTTCCTTTTTTTTCCCTTGTGCTTATTACTTATCACAGAGCTTTCATCCAGTTCCCGAACTCTCTCAATTCAGATATTTTTAACAAAATGTTGTCATTCATTATATCTACTTCTATTGTCTAACAAAAAATAATATAGGAAACGAAAACAGCTTTATTGGACATTCGGCTATATTATATGATATGATATTAAAATACAGTATGTGAGCACGAATTTAGAGAGAAAACACATTAGGCAGGCAGAACGCAAGAACGACGCGATGACGTAATGAATATGCTAATTGACGTATGACGTCATCTAGCGACATTTAGCGACTTTTAGGGAAGGCGTTAGCTACTTTCCTTTGAAAATAGTTGGCAACACTGAGTCAACGTCAGTGAAACAATGAATAAGCATGCAGCATGATTGGCTGTGGCGGAAAAACACTAACGTTAGTTTACGCGGTTGCCCAGAGAGACGTGGCTCGTCGCAAGTGAGGCTGTTGTGTGTGTGTCCCAACCCAGATAGATAGAAAATATGTGGAAAAGATCAACAGTGTACCTACCTATGTACCACACTCGATGTCAGAAGCACGCGATCCAATATTTTCGACAAGATAATTGCTGCCAAGACTGGCAACACTTGAGAGCGTTTTTCCATCTTCGACTGCAAGAACTGGAGCGCGTCACAAACGAACCGAAACTAAGCGTATAGGATACTTGACTCACAGACACGAGAAATAGGCATATAGACTTAAATATAGGTTAAAATATGTCTACTTTAAAACGAAACCATTAGAAATAAAGAGTTTGATTATAATCCATAGGCGCGCGTCCCGGCGTCCGTGTTCACTAACTGTTACTGCAGGAATGACGATCGAGTCAACATCGCCATATTCATCTTAATATATATTTTAAATAGATCCTTGCTGTTTTTTCCCGACACATCCATAATCATTAGGCTACTTTCACCACTGCTTGCGGCAAGCTTTATGCGTTGTTGTTGTTTTTTTGTTGTTGTTGTTTTTTAGCGCGAGGTATACTTCGCACCCCAGTAGCCGTAAAACTTCAAATAATAGCCCGGGCTTTTATTTTCCCAAATCGCCGAACTGCACCGGCTTGTTTTTGAGACAGGCGTCTATATGACACAGGCCTTTATAATTTAGTGTTGAGATGTTGTTCATTGAGATGTTGTTCCTAGAGTCTCTCTAAAAATCTCCAAATGCTCCACGTGAAACTGCGGTCTTCCGACCTTTTACTATCGTGTCAATAGATTTTGATTAATATGCGCGAGGGAGAGAGATCAAGACAGCGCTCGTGTTGTTTGAAGACGTGAGAGGGCGCGCGCGCGGCCGGGGCGCGCTCTCTCTCTCTCTCTCTCGCGCGCGCTCTCTCTCTGCTCGTTTGCGCCCTGTCAAGAGCAGCAGTTATTCTATTCTACATCATTCACCGACCCGGCCGCCAAAAAGCGGACCATGCGACGGGTTTTAGAGGATTAAATACAACCCGAAACTAAAAAACAGACCCGGCCTCTTACTCAAACCTGTCGCCACAACAGGCGTGTAAAAGAGACAGGCGTCTATTTGGGACTCGGCTATTATTTGAAGTTTTACGGTATATTTAATTCAATTCACATTTATTTGTATATCATTTTTCACAAAACATATCGTTTCAAAGCAGCTTTACAGAAAATGCATGTGTCTAAATTACAATTTGTGATCTGTTAGAGGTGAGTGACTATGTGTAATGCATTTCAATTAATTTTCATTGTTTCATTGTTAAACAAGGCATTAAGGCAGAAACAATGAGCTCATTGAAGTAAAGAATAGGCCTACATGTTGTTAAATGATTAGGAAACATAGAAAACTTTAGCATTTGTTTTTTTTTACAGACTCAAAATATGAGTGTAAAAAAGTCAACAAACTGAAAAAAACAAGAAAGGTAATGTAATATTGTTAAAACGGATTTCCTAAAATTGGTACCGAAAAAGGTATCGTTCAGGAACCGGTATCGAAGTCAAGGTATCGGTATCGGTATCGAAAATTTTGTTACGATACCCAGCCCTATTCCTCACTCAATCTGCTGTGTCCTGATGAGATAGTTTCTACCTACAATAAATCGCTTGGTGATGTATTGGATGAGCTAGCTCCTTTAAGAACTGTTCCGTCTACTCGCTCCTCTCCTTGGTTCATCCCTGAGCTCAGAGTTCTGAAAACTCAATGTAGGGGTCTTGAAAGACTCCCTTCTTGTCCATGACATAGCCTTATCTGAATCAGTAGTGAAATACAAAGAAGCACTTAACACCACACGTTCTATCTCTCTACTGTTATTAACAAAGCTAAATGCAAACCTAAAGCTCTTTTTGCAGAAATAAATAAACTGGTCAAACCGTCCACCTTAGCTCTTACTGGTTCTGCTGATCTTTGTGAAGGTTTTCAGTCTTTTTTCCTACAAAAAATTGACAACATCTATCAGTCATTTTCCTCTACTGCCACTGCCCCTTCAACTTCATATTTGATTGGTTGTCCGCTAGACACTCACAAATACATCTGTGGTTGCAAATATGATTAACAAATCAAATTCAACTTCCTGTACACTTGATCCTATTCCAACATACCTCCTAAAAACTCATTCTTCTTTACTCATTCAACCTATTACCCACCTTATTAACAGGTCTCTTGTCACTGCCACTGTTCTGCTTAATCTGGAAGTAGCGGCCATTACTCCAATCCTTAAGAAGCCCGGTCTCGACAACGCCACTCACAGCAATTATAGACCAATATCAAATCTCGCTTTCGTTGGCAAGCTACTTGAGAAGGTAGTCGTGGCACAACTGCAATCACACTTAGAGAGACATAATCTCTTTGAACCCCTTCAATCTGGTTTCCATACACATCACAGTACAGAAACAGCTCTTCTAAAAGTACTAAATGACCTCCTTCTGGCTTCTGATTCGGGTGCACATAGTAATCCTGGTTCTCCTTGACCTCAGTGCAGCATTTGACACTGTGTGCCACTCTACACTAATCTCACGATTGTCTGAAATAGGCATCACGGGTACGGCACTTCAGTGGTTGACCTCGTATCTATGTGATAGACAACAATTTGTTAAGATAGGTAACAATCGCTCACGCTCTGTTTCTGTTTCTCATGGTGTGCCCCAAGGCTCTGTACTTGGCCCGCTTCTATTTCTAATCTACTTGCTACCGTTAGGCCAGATCATCAGACAGCATGGTCTCAATTTTCATAGCTACGCTGATGATATTCAAATCTACTTCACGATCGACCCGAACTCATCTTTTCCACCCTCTTCAGTTATCTCCTGCCTTCACGAACTTAAAACATGGATGTCCTCTAACTTTTTACAGCTTAATGCTGGTAAAACTGAAATCCTGTTGATTAACCCTTGATCACAGAGCTCACCCAGACATTGCATTTTTATTGACATAGATGGTATTGAGATTAGGCCTTCAAAAACTGTACGGAATCTGGGAGATTTGTTCGACCCCACGCTCTGCTTTCTCTCACACATTAGTCAGACTGTCAAATCATGCTTCTTCCACATGCGGAATATTGCTCGTATTCGCCCCTCTCTTACTTTCATAGATGCGGATACTGTTATTCATGCTTTCATCACTTCCAGATTGGACTTCTGTAATTCATTATGCAGCGGACTACCCACCAAAGCAATACACTGCCTTCTTTTTTGAAAAGTAGCAATTCACTAAGAAAAGTAGCGATTCTTTTTTGAAAAGTAGCGCGCGCGGCAGAGTGGGAAAGTGAGCGAGAGACCTTGCGTGTGCAGTGAGCATCCTGCTACCCCTGTGCTACCTGCTATTAAACTTAAACTTTTTTAACAAATAAAAAACTGAAAAATTAGGCGTGCAAAATTATTCGGCACCCTTAAGTTAATACTTTGTAGCGCCACCTTTTGCTGCGATTACAGCTGTAAGTCGCTTGGGGTATGTCTCTATCAGTTTTGAACATCGAGAGACTGAAATCTTTGCCCATTCCTCTTTGCAAAACCGCTCGAGCTCAGTGAGGTTGGATGGAGAGCGTTTGTGAACAGCAGTTTTCAGTTCTTTCCACAGATTCTCGATTGGATTCAGGTCTGGACTTTGACTTGGCCATTCTAACACCTGGATATGTTTATTTGTGAACCATTCCATTGTAGATTTTGCTTTATGGTTTGGATCATTGTCTTGTTGGAAGACAAATCTCCATCCCAGTCTCAGGTCTTTTGCAGACTCCATCAGGTTTTCTTCCAGAATGGTCCTGTATTTGGCTCCATCCATCTTCCCATCAATTTTAACCATCTTCCCTGTCCCTGCTGAAGAAAAGCAGGCCCAAACCATGATGCTGCCACCACCATGTTTGACAGTGGGGATGGTGTGTTCAGGGTGATGAGCTGTGTTGCTTTTACGCCAAACATAACGTTTTGCATTGTTGCCAAAAAGTTCGATTTTGGTTTCATCTGACCAGAGCACCTTCTTCCACATGTTTGGTGTGTCTCCCAGGTGGCTTGTGGCAAACTTTAAACGACACTTTTTATGGATATCTTTAAGAAATGGCTTTCTTCTTGCCACTCTTCCATAAAGGCCAGATTTGTGCAGTATACGACTGATTGTTGTCCTATGGACAGTCTCCCACCTCAGCTGTGGATCTCTGCAGTTCATCCAGAGTGATCATGGGCCTCTTGGCTGCATCTCTGATCAGTCTTCTCCTTGTCTGAGCTGAAAGTTTAGAAGGACGGCCGGGTCTTGGTAGATTTGCAGTGGTCTGATACTCCATTTCAATATTATCGCTTGCACAGTGCTCCTTGGGATGTTTAAAGCTTGGGAAATCTTTCTGTATCCAAATCCGGCTTTAAACTTCTCCACAACAGTATCTCGGACCTGCCTGGTGTGTTCCTTGTTCTTCATGATGCTCTCTGTGCTTTAAACGGACCTCTGAGACTATCACAGAGCAGGTGCATTTATACAGAGACTTGATTACACACAGGTGGATTCTATTTATCATCATTAGTCATTTAGGTCAACATTGGATCATTCAGAGATCCTCACTGAACTCACTGAAGAGAGTTTGCTGCACTGAAAGTAAAGGGGCTGAATAATTTTGCTCACCCAATTTTTCAGTTTTTTATTTGTTAAAAAAGTTTGAAATATCCTATAAATTTCATTCCACCTCATGATTATGTCCCACCTGTTGTTGATTCTTCACAAAAAATTACAGTTTTATATCTTTATGTTTGAAGCCTGAAATGTGGCAAAAGTTTGAAAAGTTCAAGGGGGCCGAATACTTTCGCAAGGCACTGTATATACCAATAAACATAAGCAACAGTAATACTAGTGCTTGCTCTAAATGCTGCTATCAGATTTGGTTTAGGTGTATTGATTATAAGTATAACATAGGCTAGTTCTTAAATCTCAACCTTTCATGCATGTGCATTTTTTAAAATGAGAAGTATTGAGAAACAGAAACTTTAGGACAAAATGAGTTCACATTTTTTAATAACATGGCACAATTTACATAACACAAGTTTAACTGAGGAGCATGCTGTCGCCTCACCCTTTTTTTGTACATGATCTAGAAAGGACTTCATTTTTTTACGTACATGATAAACAGCAAAAAATTTCTTACAATCTCTTTGCAATACGTATTGACTACCCACTACTGCTTCAGTGGACATTTTATTGTTTGATTTTAAGAAAACAAAAAAGTAGAGAAAATTAAAAAAAGAAAGAAAAAAAAAAAGCACTGCACAACATCTGAATTTCACAGATTTTAAAAGCGCACAACTATCCCTCCCATGGACTACTAAAATAGATCTCTGCTCATTAAAAACAAACTTCCATAGCTTACAACTCACTTTATCATTGTGTAGATACATAATATTTTAATACACAGTTAGACCAATAGGGAATTGTCCTGCTTTCTGTACTCAAACATCTCGTGACATGAAGAAGGGTTGTGTTGTCATGTTTGCGGTCTTCTGATTTAGAGGTAATTCAGTGAATTTAGGTTTTGTTAGGTTCCTGAAACATTTGTGTATTTGTAAGGATTGTCAACACAGATTTTTATTATTATTTATTTTTATTTCTATCTTGACGAACAAAAGCTTGTTTTTGGATCAAGAGTTAGGGAATATGTTTGTCAGATTGAGCTTCAGTGTGAGTAATACTCATTGCTGAAAATCCCCATCTAGGAACAATCTTGTAAGTCATGTGTAAGCTTGTACTGTTGCTTTGAAAGGAGAATGTGAGGGTTCAGTAGAGACTGGTAGTCCTCTAGGAGAGAGAAAACGTGATACAGAGAGAGCCCACGCATGAGTTGCATAGTTGAAAGAAGGGATGTGGTCTCTTGGACAATATGATCCTTCAAAACCGTTAATATGCAGCATTAAACTAAAACCAGAGCCTGTGCACTCGCTCTCCTTTTGATCTCTGCCCACTATGTACAGCATTTCAAAGTAAAGCTTTCATAACACCCATTTGCATATTTGTACCTTACATTTTTTTCCCTCAAGGGGAGAAAACACAGACTTTGCACATATCTACATAGTTTTGCCTTTTGTCAATGTATTGAGGTACCTGTACATTCCAAAATCATCTTTTCCATGATGGAGATCTAACATTTGTCCACTTGCTCAAGATCAGTGTACTGTATATGTTTAAGAATACACACCAACGCAGGAGCGAACAGGATAAAAGAGCATGAAAAAATCTCAGTCTTTTGTACAAAAACAAAAACGCAACACACAAAAATCAGTAATGCACAATCTATACACCGATATAATACAGCCTCAAGTGCTTGCTTTTGAGTTCCCTTATAGTCCATCAGGGGGTCTCACCGTGCCTCGATGTCTTTGTGTGTGTGTGAAGGGGGTCTGTCTCTAATGTCAGTGCCAAGTGGGGTAGTCCGTCTGGGAGACGTGGAACGTGCTCCTAGCGTTGGGATAAGAGGGGGTGGGGCACTGAGTGATGCGGTGGGGGGGGGTTTGTTGAGGATTCCGTTCTGGGCGGCAGCGGCCACAGCAGAGGAGGGACTAACACGGGGGTAGTGCATGCTGGGAAGTCCGGGGACCATGAGACCAGGGTGAGGAAGATGTCCATCTAAAGCGGGGTGATGCATGGGGTGCAGACGGCCCTGCTCATAGTCCTCTCGGAGCATGTGCAGACGTTCCCTCTCTTCTAGGTGTGCCCGCTCTTGTTCCCGCCGCTGTTCCAAGGTCAGTCCGTGAGGGTGGTCTCGGTTAAAGTCATGAGGCTCACGGTCTCGGTATGAGCGTTCTGCATCATACGGCCGCGGCGCTGCTAACCGGTGCAGAGGGTCATTTCGTAGTAGCAGATCCCGAGCTAATGGATCCCTCCGGATGTCGAGTCCCCGGTAAGGGTCCCTCATGGGATCCCAATGAAAGGTGGGATAGGGAAACCTCTCCGCCCCTGGGATAGGACTGATACCCATAAAGGGGGCCACCATACGAGTCCTCTCCAGACTACTGATACTGTTTATGGGATGCATGCTGGCCATGCCCATGGGTACCGGCATTGAAGATGGAGGGTGGAGAGCAGCAGGAGGAGGAGGAGGAGGTGCTTGTGGCGTGGATCTTTGCTCTGGTGTTCTTTCCGTGGGCCCGTCCTGTTCCTCTTTCCTCTCTTCTTTCACCTTCACCTCACTGTTTTTCTTCTCATAGGTGATCTCAGCCTTCTTCTCCAGAATATCTCGAGTCAACCCGCCGTTTATCCGATCTACACCGCCTGGCCGCATGTAGGGTGACGCTGTAACCCGATTGGCCAGCTTTTCTTCAGAAACTCGGCCATCGTGGATGACGGAAATGTCCTTGTCACTGTGGTGATTCTCCTTCCCCTTGTGCTCATCTGTGTTTGAGTCTTTCCAGTCTGAGTGCTCTCGTTCTCTCTCGCGATCTTTGGGCTTGTCCTTGTCCCGAGACTCGCTGGAAGAGATGTGGTTTCGGGAGGGCTCAGATGACCGAGTGTGACCCAACAGAGTGAGAGGGTTAACAGGAATCGGGGATTGGTGATTCTGGTGCCTCTTCTCAGCAGGTTCCCTAGAGGTGAAATGGACCATTATTGTTTGGATAATCATGCTGTCTGCTGTTCATTAATGTACAATAAACCTCTCTTCAGGGTGACACAAGACCTCCGATGACCAGCTAATTGTAATACATATTTAAAGAAAAACTCTTCCGAGCTTTGACAAATAGTATCACGTGATTCATGTGTTAATACCATTTACACAGCTCTACATACCGTTCTTTATCGTCCTTGTTGACTGATGAATCCCTCTTGTCCAGGTCACGTTCTCTCTCCCTGTCCCTTTCTCGTTCTCTCTCATGTGAGCTGACTGATGCGCTGCGTTCTGAGTCTCCTGGTTTGAGCCAGGGAGGTGGGGTGGGGAAGGACGGCGGCGTGCGGTGGAGTCTGTTCCATGGCTCATGGGGTCCGCTGAAGTGCTGTTGTGCACTGGGTGCATCTTTGTGACCAAATACAGAGTTGGGGGCTGGGAGATGGAAAAACAAGATGGTGAAATTTAATTTATGTGTATCTCTATTTCATGCAAATAGTAATCTTTGAATCTTTGATATCAGATAATTACAGTTGTAATGACCTTTTAACCTACAATTAGTTGTGTTAAGTAAGGGATAATGTACATCTAGCTGGTTGTTATTGCAGAATAAACCCTGACAGGGTGATCAGGAAGGGGTTTACTCTGCAATAACAACCGGCTGGATGTACATAATCGCGCTATGGCTACTTGCCACATAAGTAAATAATTAGACAAAAAAATATTGATCCGAGTCTAAATATTTTATTAGGTCTTTAAACGCAAACGCTTCTGCAGAGAAAGCAGTTGCAAGCAAGCGGCAAGTTCAAACTAGATGAACATTTAAGGGATACGGTACAGTCATACCACTTATTACATGGTATTTCACCACATAAATAATTATGGGGACAAGAGATATTTATTTGAGATGAAGTGGTTTAAACACTACAACCGCCATGGGATAAAATTTACCCATGGCTGTTTTTCTAATGTTGATTTTCAATTAAATATCCAAATATCCCAGTCATTGACTTTTAATAAAAGTGTTTATACAACTTTTAACAACAGGGGATTGTAAATGATAAAACCAGATTAAAAACAGTGCATTTATACCTAAAACCGCCAGCAGGTAAAATTTACCTATATAATGCGTTTTTTTTCACGCTGTGTTTGAGCAATGTGTAAGCTTACTGTAAACAGCACAACACGCATTCAAATGAAGATGTTTTAGCCTACTCATAAATGTTCAAACTTCTGAGTATTTATACATTTTTGTCTTGCAATTTTTATTGTGTATTGTTCGCTTCTGTGTTGAAGTCTGCCCGTTTCTTGAGTGCTTGAATTTGTCGTTGCATCATACATCCAGTGCGGTGTAGTGCGGTGAATATTTATTGCTCATTTTTGTCTAGGGTATTTTAGTCATTTAAATAAGGTTATCTTAATATGTGATTAATGACATTTTATTATAATATTACACCACCCAAATATGTAGTGAAAATTTTCTTCTAATTCTCGGTGTCACTACAGGGTGGTTTAGCCTATATTCACCATTAAGAAAAGTGATTAGTGTAGACTGCTTAAAATATCCTTGAACATAAAACAACAGGACAAAAAGATAATTGATGACAAAAAAAAACTATAATTTTAGACATTACTTTGTGAAGACAGTGGCATAATACAGTCACATAATAATTTTTTTTAGCCATATCAAAACAGAAGTCATGTGCGTGGGTACATTTTAACCGCTGGTGGTTTTAGGTATGCAAAGACCCCTGGCGGTTCTAGTGTTCAAATAATACCTGTTTGTTATCTTTTAAACCATTACAGTGTATAAAACAATCTTAGCAAAACCGCAGCAGCTGCATTTGCATGGAACAAGAGAGTGTGATACCAGATGACAATTAAATAACTGTACACAAAATATGGATTTGAGTTTTAAGATTTTATTAGCTCTCCAAACGCATAACTTCCACGAGGAAAAACTGTCCCTAACGAGCGTAAAACGCTAACTTCAGTTACCCGGATGAGCCTGTTTTATCAGTTTTTTGACTAATTTCACGATTGACCAATCAGAATCAAGTATTCCACAGAGCCGTGTAATAATGAGTTATATCTGAATGATAAAAAGTTGACTGAAGGTGAAATTTCTAATAAACAACAATTTGACTAATTGACACTCACTGAGTGCTGGGTTTCCCAACCCACCAAAAGCTGCAGTGCTTAATGAGGCCAGACCTCCAAATGAAGGCGGTCTGCTGAAGGGCTCTGACAATCAAAACAGGAATAAAGAATCAGTCAATGAACAAACGATTGTGTGATTTACCAATGAACTACAGCTTGTTTCATTATAGAATGTTAACTTTTCACAATGAACCAGCTTTTAACCGAGTCCTTAGTTCACAAATGAAAAGATATATCAACACGTTTTAGCAGTATGCACTGACTTTCAAAGAAGTGTTCAATAACCCTTAGGTCCAGGGTTGTCCAATCCTGTAGAGTTTAGCTCCAGACCTAATAAAACACACCTGAACCAACTTATCAAGGTCTTCAGGATTATTAGAAGCTTTCAGGCAAGTGTTGAGGCATGTTGGAGCTAAACTCTGCAGGACTTCGGCCCTCCAGGAGCAGGACTGGACACCCCTGCCTTCAGTAATTGACTGCACAGTGACACCTAGTGGAGGAGTGTGAACGTGCATGTGGACTCTTGTTAGCTTACCTAAGTGGGGTGCTGGGGTAAGAAAGTTGCTAGGATGATGTGGATGGTGTCCGAAAGGTGCAGCTGAGGGATGCGTGGACCCTGAAACAAAGACAGACAGACAACAATGAAATTTATTCCACTATTAAAGCAAGCCTAATGGTCTAGGCTACATACTAACAGGCAAAAAACTTATTTGATGATACATCCTGACATGAGTGAAAATACAGTACATAACACAGTGCAAGCAACATAATAAAATTAGCAACAAAGCAGAGATTGCTTTAATTATAATGAAGGATTGTAGCTTTGTTACTTCACTCGCTTGCAGCACAGTTGGATACAACATGTAATGAGTACTAAGAAATGGGTACTAAAACAATGACAAATCTTTTAAGAATACAATAATAACTTAGATTAGTGTTTACTCACTGAAAAATACTGGAAGCACTGCATTTAAACGGTGTAGTGATAAGTGATCTCACTCAACTCTAAGATTTGGAAAATCCACTGACCTGCTGCTGAGAAAAGCGATGCAGGTCGTGCCAAGTCATGAGGGTGATGGATGGCTCCAAAAAGGGTGGGGCCAGGGGGTCGACATAGGAACTCCGGTTTGAGGCCAAAGTCCAGTTTGTGTGGGTCAACCTGCATCTGCTGCTGGAGAAGGCCAGGTACAAGAGAGAACAAATGTGATCACCCCTCTCAGAGTACCTCAAAAATTAAGATTGTATTATATTATGTAGTTCAGAGTTAACAGGATAAGAGAGAAGAGAGACACAAAGAATATTTCTTTCCATATGTAGTGATTGGAGGGTGCAGTAAAAGTGAAATCAGGTTATGTATGCAAATCTCACCTTTACTTTCTGTTGGTGATGGTAAATTTGCCAGGCTATATGGACATGCATAGCACACCACTTCCCTGGTTTCTTTGGAAACAGAAAGACAAGGTAAGGTTTTCATGTTTAGACATAACTAAATTCATGTTAGAATCATTTTATTCATCTAAACCTTTTAAGCACTTTTATAACAGAATATCGCGTACATCTGACAAGATTATCTACAATTTTATGTAATACTGTTGAGCACTTTTAAAGTGAAATTTAACTTAAAATGTTCCTTTCAAGATTCTTTGCTTATTCCCATATTTTGGGCATGGCTGCAAATTAATTAAGCAAAATGTCATTACAAAGTGTTTTCAGATAAGGGAGTCATATAGTGTCTCCTATAGACTCTGAAATGAGACCATTGAGTCCCAGCACACAGCTAATTAAAGAGACTGTGGAGCGGAAAGCAGTGTAAGGTGGGATTAAACTGTAATGAGCTTTTACTCTATTTCCTTCATAGTCCTGTGGGGAAACAAACTGAATAACTGATAAAGCAGTCTTACCCTGAGAACTGGCCGGAACGGATCTGTCAGCTAGAGAGGAAAGGGAAAAAGAGCGCAAGTGAGAGAGATTAGGGACACAAAGCTGTCAGTCAGGGCTTTTAATTAGCATCCCAGCATCACTTCATCACTGACCAAATTAAAATGTTAAAATTTCCCTTTCTAATGAAGCATTTCGTGGAATAATTAGGCCAGAATTTAGAGTATTCCCCTTCCTATCACTGCCTGCATACCAATGTGGACAACAGTTTAACATGACTGACATATATGATGGTTAGTTTGCCAGCACTAGTTTAAAAACCACAGTCACCACAGTTTGTTCGTTGCAAACTGTGTCTTTGATGTGCTTACCCGAGGGTCTTTCTGAAGAAGTGTGTGTGGGACGGCTCCAGGCCTGGCTGCCACGTCTAAAGGATTTGAGGTCTATAGTGTACAAAGACAAAAAGTAAGCATTCTTAGCTTATCACAAGATACCTTGGGCCTTTGAAAGCGATGCAAAAAAATGCAGATGGAATTGCAGAAAGCAGGTCAGTACACTTTAAATCAAATCACAAACTAGTGTCTGTGAATATTACACCGCATTAAATATGAATCCTGCATGTTCTGCGTAGAATGAATGGTGCAGACGCGCGGTTTCATTACCACACACACACACTGAAGCACGCAAGGTCTTCACGGCAACCCGTCAAAATAAGTTTGGTTTAACTGGAAGAAATTGTGACAAATATATTGCTGTTGTACAGTAGAATTTAGCTATGTCTCAATGTAATAATAATAACGCTAATAATAATAATAAATTATTATTAAAACTATTTTTTAAATAAAAAAAGTTTAATTTCATATGATTAAATCTCTCACTTACTCAAGCATTACTGTTAGCTAACTGGGGACATCACCAGACTGTACACGTTAAAAAGAACATATGAAATTGATTCTCTATTTATACAATACCTATACATAACATTGAAGAAGTAACAGACTGTCTGAGATCTGTTTATGTTTAGCCAGATCCATTCCATGTGTGCAGGAGGCCAGGAGTACACTCAGAAGAGCAAAGGAGGTTAGTTTTGGGAGTTGTCTTGACATTCCGATATTTAGCGTTTGATATTGTGATACCTTGGGCTGGAACGCTCCCTGCAGAGATCCGAAGGGCCCCGTCGGCGGGATGACGGGAGGAATGCCAGACACTGCTGGGGGGTAAGAGTGGAACAGCTGAGAAAAGAAAAAGGATATAAGACACAGTTACTCCAAGAGGTTCTTGTTTGATCGTGTCAGCTGTTTACAGTTTACAGTGAGACCAGAGCCTGCAGGTCGCTGTACAAACCAACAACTACACAGCATCTGACATTTAAATGGCCCTCTTCATTACATACTGCAAAACAAAGCGTCATAACATGAAAATATGCACCATGTGAAAATAATTCACAACAATGTTTTGCTTAGTTTTTCTCTTTATAAATGAATAAATTAAATAAAGTGACTACAAAGCACCTATTCTGCTACATATAATGATACAACCTTCATCTGACCCTTGGCTGTTGTGACATGCAACATTTCAAATAACAGCAAGATGAATTTACAATACGGGTCACTCTCTAAACCTGCTCTGAAAGCAATGACTGTTATTATCACAACACACTGCATAATGCATGTAATTACTGCAGAGAGTGTGTTCTTGGGTGGGTGTCACAAATGAATCATTGCTAAATGGTGACTCCGCAATTGAAGGGCAGAGATCAAATAAATTAAAGTTGGATTAACCAGTTGGACAGACAGGCAGAATTAAACACATTTTATCTCTAACCCAATTCCTGCAGTATCTGCATTTCAGTAAAAACACATCTTGCAGCCAATCTGCTTAATACAATTTTTTGATGAAAAGTTGTGCCCTTAATACATTTAGAATGTAGTAAAAAAATTAAAAATTAAAGTGTTGGAGTGTCACTTTAGAGGCCTATTGTAAATATAGCTATGGCTGCGTGTGGTACCTAAAAATGCCCTAAGCTGTGACCAGCATAGCCCCTATTGCTTAAAACACCCATAATATAAAGTATGATGAAATTAAATGAAGCAGAAATAAAAATGACAATGACCACTACACTAAACAAGAATAAAAAAAGCCACCACAGATGTACAAATTACAAAAATATGACAAGGACTCACGCTGTGTCTGTAGAAGGGGTCGACTTTAGTGGGGTATTTGTCGAACTGCAGAGGAAAGGAGAAACAGAGCTCAGTACACACAAAGTCTTTCAGGCCTAAAAACAATTTACTCCTGACAAATATCTTGTGGAGTCATGAGGCTCAAAACAAATACCAAATGCTTTAATGTCCTCTCCAGAAAAGTGTATTTGGTTGGCAGTAAAATGGTCTCTGTCCTGATTAATGAATTTTAGCACAGATCAGAATGCAGCCCTGCATTATTCCTGTTGCCCCCAAGGGATTTCACTCGTTAATATATATAACTCTGTGTTCTGTGAGTGGTCAAGTAGAAGGCATTCGGCTGTCTAAAATGAGTCATCTAAACAGCTCATTTATTGAGTTTTGAGTGGTCTAATCTGGATTCAGAGAGAATGTTTCCCACTCGTGAGTAAACAATGCGGCTCTCAAACTAGTTTTATACTCTAATTAGCTAACAGGGCACCATTCTTGGGGGCTTTTGAGCCTTTGTGGGCACTGTGGTTATGATCGAGCTGTGTGTGGGAGTGTCTGTATGAAGCCTCAAATCACTAATCAGCTCTGCTGCTTGCCAACCAAAAGCCTTCAGTCAAAACTCCACCACACCAAAATGATGTCATTAAACTGGGAATGAATAAACTAGTATTAAGTTCTCAAGGCTTGGCTGGAACAAAAACATATTGCCAGTGGCTCTGACTGCCAATTCTAAACTCAGGGAAGAGAACAGAGAGTGGAGAAGCATGCCAGAGAAAAACAGAAGTTTTTCAACAGAAAAGCCACACTGTGGCAAGAGAAACGTTACGATCGAGAAAGCGAGCCACTGCCATGGCCTTCAGAGTTTACTGAATACTGTAGGGTACACGTTTATAATTCAGCAGTCGGTACAACACATACACATGCACAAATTTAGTAGTTACCTACAGTGTTCCCACTGACAAATTTCAATGATTTCTGATGACTCAAGGATTTTTATAAATCATTTTGATGCATCTGATTTTGACAGATTCGCTTACAAATTCATTATATGTGATCCGGTTTGATGATTCATTAAAAGGACTCACAATAGAAATTTCCATGAACGTGGGAACCCTGTATCTTATATACATGCATTTGGTTTTTATTAGGGCTGCACGATGTATAATTTTCAGCATCGATATTGCGATGTGCGCATCAACTATAGTCACATCGCAGGATGTGCAATGTAGCATAGGGTTCGTAGTTGCAAACCGCAATCTGTACGGGCCAGCTGCCCCCCGGTTCAGAACGCATTTGATTTGCAGAGTAATTGCAAAGTTTAACCATCATAGACCAACAACATTTGCATGTGTATTTAAGTTCTGTCCGTTTAAACATCAAGTGCAAGAAGACTGGAACTCGCAGAATGAAACATTTTTGTGTGCACACACAGAGCCATGAAGACAGCATGTGAAGTTTGTGAACACCGAATTCCCTTCCTTATTTAGTTTCGATGAAGTTTCCTCGTATACAGTCAGTTATGAGTTGTAAACAGAGAAAGAAAACGGATGCTTGTCATTACCAATATTGGATAGTGCATGCATTCGTCTTAAAGTGACAGCAGCCCAATATACCCGCAACTGTTTGTGTCACCAAAAGTTCATCAAACAACAAAAAGAGAAAATCACTTTTGTAGCTTTAACAAAGATAAACTGTATTAATTAAATGAATCATATTTAATTTATACAGTGAAGACTATGCAGTGTTATTTCACATTTTAATTTTCAATGTCTGTACCTGAACAGTTAATTTAACTGAAAAACATAAAGCACTGCTTATCTGTGTCTTTGTTCTATTGTATTCATCTAGGCTTTTTCAATTTGTTTATTATTTTCTATGCAGATGCACTACCCTACAAAATTACCCCAATGATCCTAGAATGATTTAATCTTTAATAGAGCTAGTAAAATCATGGTGAAATGGTTTTCAAATCGCAATATATACCGATATTTCCAATATCGTGCAGCCATAGTTTTTAGTTTTTTTCATGCATTGGTTTTATACAATCAGTTACTCATTCAACCATTCATTTATACAATCACCCAACCATCACCACAATGTAATTTTTTTTAGAGTTGTGTTCCACTTATCCTCACATTTCTGGCTGGGGTACGCACCATGGGCGGTGCAGGCGTGGGCATGATGGCGTGGGGGAAAGGGGTAAAGGTGTGCTGGTGTGTGTGTTGGTGTGTGTGCTGATGCTGATGCTGATGCTGGTGCTGGTGCTGGTGGAACTCAGTCCGCAGGTATGGAGGGGGACCCAGTGATGCCCCGCGATCAGCACTCTGAGATGCCAGGAAACGAGTATTTAATTCCTGCCGGAGAATGTCTTGTTCTGTGAGAAGAAAGAGGTAGGGAAACAAAAATAAACATTACGTTTTAAAAACACACATCTAAATTGGATTAACCAGAACCCCTTTTCAAAAGTGTCTATCTGAATGCAGAACAGACATTCAGATAATCGATAATTACTTGATCCAACATTAGCTGGCAATAATATCTTACTTTATATTATGTATTAAAGGACGCTAGATGAGAGATTGGTACCTGAGTAGGCACTCCCAGCTGGGTGTCCGGGGACCGGCAGAGTGTTTGAGGTGAGAGGAGGAGGTGGAGGCAGAGCAGCAGGCGACGCAAACATATTGGTGTGATGAGGAAGAGTGGAGGACGGCAGGGAGGGGGGGAAGGCGTGCGAAGCCGTGGGGTTCGCTGGCAGGGGGAAGGTCGCTGCTGCCCCAATGGGGGCAGGTTGGTGATGATGCAGATGAGGGGCTGGAGAGGGGCCCGGGGGCTTCCCTGGAGTGCTGCTTCGACTACTGCTGTGAAAAAAGAGAAAATAAACAATTGTAAAAATGTGCCTGTATGAAGGACCTTTCCAAACAATGATCACAAAACTGCTACAAAGCCTGCTACAAATCTAGCAAAAGTTTCAGAAAACCTGGAAAATGTGCATTCAGTGCTGAATAATGTATTCCTGGAGGGATTTTCTAGTTGCACAAGCTAAAGTATTTATCAGAGTTGTACGCAATCTAACAAAGAGCTAATTTACAGGCTAAGTAATAATTTAAATGCTAATTATTTCATATTAAAAGCTGCACACAGACACAGAGAAACACAAGGTATAATTATCATCAGCAGTCTAAAGAAATCTAAAGGTCGGCAGAGAAGGCCGAGAGGAGGGAGGAGAAGATCTGCTTCTCTGCTGGATACTGGGGTGTCTGAGTCAAGCAGAGAAATTAATATCTACAAGCCGCCGCCAGCTACAAGGCAGCAGCAGCATCTATGTGGGAGGGGAACGAATCAAACCGTCTAATCTCTCAGCTGGGGTTCTCTCTGTGGTGCTGTCAGGCTCACGCACACTCACACACAAACACATACAGACAGGGATTTGTGCCTCATGTTTACTGCAGGATTGATACATTTTACATTCTAATACAGGAATCACGCTGTTCCGCTACAGTATTTAAGAGCGGTGGGCTCAGAACATCTGCTCAATCAGTGAACAGCACATCCGGAGAAAAGCAGAAACTTCTTGCTAATATTTAACTCCATTACACTAATTTGTTGCCCACTCACCTCAGGCCGTTAAGGGTAAGGCTGCCACTGTAGGCTGAAATCGGACGTGGGTGGCACCGTGAGGGTGGCCTGTGCTGCACAGGTAGGGTGGGGTTCTGCTGGGCTGGTAGCACTGGTGATGGTGGGTGGTGGTAGATGCCTGGGGTTCGAGGTGGCCTAGGGTTAGATGGCGGCTCAGATGGGTCCCGAGGCAAGGGCGGGGGTGCCTGAGAGGGCTTGTGGCTCTGGGTTGGAGGCAGAGCGGTAGAGGGCGTGAGCGGTCTAAGTGGGCGCTCTGGGCAAGGATGCTGGGTTTGAGCTGGACTTGGGGGCAAGGGTAACCCCCGGTTGGAGGGGGGTGGCTGGAGATGAAGAGGGGTGGGGAGGGGAGGTTTGGAATGGGAAGTGGGCACCAGTGAGGGGGTGGCCGAGGAGAGTTCGCGGGACGTCTCCTGGCTCTTCTCTTGACTGCGCTCTAGGCCTGACACCTTGGGAATGGCCAGGCCACGCAGCTCCTGGCTGGCATTGGTGGAGAGTGTGTCAATGCTAAAATCTGGAACTGAAGAGACAAGAGAAGTAGACGTTGTATCAATGCTAAAATCTGGAACTGAAAAGACAAGAGAAACCACACATGCAAACATATTTTTGAGGTAAAGGTCTATCATTTGTTTTAACAAAATCAAATTTGAACTAAATGGAAAATAAACTCATAAAACAGCAAGACTTATGCTACAGAAAATTGTTTCAATTTACTTTCAGAGGCAGGTCTTTGTTGCGTTCAGCGTTGATTTTAAAAGAGCAAAATAAATGTGTAAATCTGCTCTGCCAGCTCAAAGATGTGTCTACTCGTAATCAAATTCAGATAAGCAAAATCATAACATAACATAACATACAACCATCATGAGGGACAAGAACCTAAATGTTAATTCACACTGCACCGACAGACACCAACCAACGGCAACAGTCACTAGATTACAGTACGCCACTTCTCAGACATTCCAATTCTGGGAATCCTGACAGTGATTCAACATGTTCAGTCAGCGAAAACAAGTGCAGAGCAATGCTAACAGATGCCAACAGGGGTAACACACTGATCTGACAAAACTAGCCGAACGTGTCTGTTCCTGTTGGTCGGTAAGGTCATGTGAATGCCTTGTCTTTTATTAGGGAAAGGACATAAACTAAGAAAAACCTGACCGGCACACCCAAAACTGCTTTTTACAATGAGCTGATATTAGTGTTTTATTGCAGCGTTTCCCAACTGGGGTGCTGTGTAATTTAAAAATTGCTAAAATGTGTAAAAAAAATGTTTTATTATGTACCATCAATCTCGGATGTCTATAATAACAACAAATGACGCACACAAATTTTTAATAAAAATGCAAATCGTACGTTTTCGGCATTGAATTGCGAGGGTTGCACTTACGGTCAAATAAACACTAAAATATTGTTACAATGTCCGTCTTGCCGCGTATTCACATAAACGCATCGGTTATGTCCGTGCTGTCAACAGTAACGCATTTGATTAATGTTTTTCAGTTTAACGCGTTAAAAATATTTAACACAATTAACGCATTTAAATGCGGCTGTCACTCCTGAAACTTTACAATGTGTACGTGGCCATAGGCTACCTCATTTGACCCGGGAAAGCTCACAATACCCACTTGCTCTGGCACTCTAAGCGCACTTTAACAAACAAGGGCAGTTCAGCCTCCCAGCTCAGAAACAAGCTGTCCAGTGGGTGCAATAAGTCACCCTTTATCCTGCCTGAATAACTGGATTTAAGGCAGAGAGGGCTAACAGCACTCAAAGAAAAGCCTTTCACACTTGTTTGTGTCAGAATGAGGGCTTTTATAAAAGAGTTTCCTTTAGATTATATAGTTCCAGTAGGCAGTCAACGACTGATATGACATGTAAGCAAGGACGGACATGCTCTCTTTACTAGACACAAAAGCGTGGGTGCCCATCTCTCTTGCTCTCTTTCCTGCACTGTGGCCTTCCTGTAGAGACTTGATGGAAAATATCCAAAGCTCTTCTAAAAGGCTGAACCACAGAGAGCTCTGCTGTTCCTCCCTGGAGCGACTCTCTCAATGTACTAACATGCCTAAAAAAAACAAGACAGAGAGTGAAAACACTGCTTATTCTTCCCGTAATGAAGACTCCAGGGCCGGGCAGGGAGCGGAGGAGAAGTGTGTTTCTCCTCCCTGGGGAGTTAATTTGTCAAGTCTCCTTGATCCCTGGAAACAAATAAATGCTGCTTTTTCTTGCCTCTCCAAAAAAAGAGTGAAGAGAGGTGATTTTTATTCCAAATGGCAGCTGTGGAGGAGGATGTTTATTAAGATGGTAGAACAGACCGGGAGGCAGACTTTGCAAAGTTCTCATCTGATCACACAATGTTTATGTATCTGTGTGTGTGCGTTTGAGCAGGATTAAGGTCTACAAGGCTTCTGGAGCAGTGAGCTTGGGTGAGGTCTCTATGGACAGCAAAACACAGCTCATTATCCCGAGTGGACTCTAAAAGAAAACAGCTATATTCAGCTGCTAAAAACCACAGACAGAGCCAGAAGATCTCATACACAACATGTTTAAAAGGGGAAAACAATGGGAACAATGTAAAACAATACATTTTAATAACATAAAAAACATTTAACTTGCAATGTCATCTTAGGAAATAAAAAAAAACATAAAATCAAGATATGTAAATATTAGACAAAATTACAAAAATAAGGATAAATGTTTGGCAGAGAATGCTTCTCTTACCACCAAGGACTTTATATATAGAAAGACGGCGCACTCATATTACTATGATTAGGAGAAAGTGCAATGCTAAATATGGCGGAATAAATAAATAAAAGAGCCAATCACTGATTTGTAAAGCGATCGTCGTCTGCTGTGTTCAGACTTAAGTTGTGTTTGACATGATAATCATAATCGAATTGAATCGTGAGACCAGTGATGATTCACACCCCTACTGCTGACATCGACATTGGGGCTTGATATACAATATTATTACATTGCCCAGCACTAATACCATGTCTGCATGGTTTCACTGCTATTAAACATGTCTGTCTGGTGTGAGGCCACACTGTTCACTCAAATTAAACATTAATTTTATTTTATGTTTTCGTTCGCTGTTCCTTGCTGATGGAATGATCTTTTCAACCCTATCCTGACAGCCAAATCCATGAAAATTTTCAAGAAGCAGCTGAAAACTCATCTCTTCCGTAAGCACTTAACCAAAGCCTGCTTAAATATTTTTTATTATTAGCACTTGTCGTGTTTATTGCCTCTTTAAGATTAATCACTTGTTGTATTCCTCAATTGCTTTGGATAAAAGCATCTGTTCAATGAATGAAGGAATGAATGAATGTAAATGTAATAATGCTATGGCAATTACACAAATCCAATCAGACTTTTTCCTAATACATTTTATTATATCTTGAACTGGATGTCCAAACCAGTTTTATACACTCCTACCTCTGCTTTCACACTATATTCTGCCTAGCAGTTATTTCCAGATCGTGTTGACAGCAACTGTTCCACTTTCTTATGGATTGAATCCGATCCCTTGGAGATTGAAAGACAGCTAAACTTCACCAAAATACTTAGTGTGAAAGTACTCTAAGATAAAGCTGTTATTATTGCCAGTTAGAACGGTTTATCTCTAACAAATTTACAGTTCAAATTCAAAAGCCCTTCTGTACAACCTTCTAGTGACCTTCTGTACAAAAGCCCAAAACATCTCAATTCAAAGCAAAACAAGTGATTTATCTGTATGAGGTATAATAAGATAATACAGTTTTCTTAAATACACTTAAAAAGTGCTTTTATCTAGACAAACCAATCGCTACTTGATTTTAAGCTACGAAGTTCAGCACATTCCTTCAAAACACGCACGCACGCACACACACAAAAACACCACCAGTTACTCTAAGCGACTTTAGTGTGCTTTAAATTCTGTCTCTCTAAACAAGTTTATGTGTTGTCATTTGTACTTATGGATACTTACAGGGCCTCCCTGGGTGGTATGTGCCGATAGCCAATCCTTCTGGCAAATGCCAGTCATGCTGTTAAGCTGGGCTTCAGGCATCTTGCCACTTCTACATCCCTTACCCGAAATAGCCCCACATACTCCTGTCAAGCTAGAGATGAGGTCTGGGGTTATGGGGCCTTCCTTCAGCACCCCCAGGCCTGTGTTAAACACTTCCCTTCATTGTAACTGACAGCCCTGCACGTCTTCTCTTCCTGACGGCCGTTTTACTGTCAAGTCAGCTGAGCTGAGACTTCAGCCTAGTGGTAACGGTTTAGGAATGGCTATTTGTGATCGCTCTGAGCAGAAGAGAGGAAAGGGGGCTTTACAGAAAGATGATGTAAGTACTTTAGAGGGCAGCTACAAAGCCACAGTTGAAACAATGCAGTAGCAACAAGCATTCGGCCTCACATCCTCAAGTTTTAGCTGCAACCACAACATAGATTAGCAACGTAAACAAGCTCAGACCATACGAAGACAACAAAAATGGGTTAATCACGAATTTAAATGATGTTTAACAAAAAAAAAGTTATTGGTCACCATTTCTGAACAAGCTTACGATCAGGCAATATACACAACAAGCTTACACAATATATGTCAAGTTTTCTTTTCGTTGAAAACATGAAACAATATGTGTAAACAAAAATATAAAGAACAAAAGCATTTAAGCTCAAGCAGCAAAAAAAAAAAAAAAAAGCCTAATAAAGCAGACTGCGCCAGTTGTCGTACTGGAACGTAGGTCTACATATAGACTTGAGTCAGCATATGATTATTGTGTTTATATTGTTTCACGTTGATGTTGATAAAAACAATAATCCACACGCTTGAGTGAGAAAACGCGCTGCACTGACAGACGTTGCAGAGACACATTACGGTGTGCTAAGAAGTTTCTAACAGTAGCCTACTTTTTGCTCAACGAAACTTAAAGGAAGTATGCATCAAAATAATTTTTGCTATCAGATAAGTTATCATCTCGGCTCACTCAGGGTTCAGCTGCGCTTACCTACAGTTATGAATGCAGTGATGGACAGCTGTCTTTCCTCATTCGACGACTGTTTGAATGTGATTTCTCATTGTGGTGATGATATTATAACTCAGATTCATTAATTAATTTGATCAAAATTAATTCCATTTTGAAAGATAATTTAGTAGGATAATTTTAATAATTTTCAAGTAATTCCAAACTTCGCGAGAGAGACAACAACATGTGATCAAATACAAACCATGCTCCACAGCGCCACCCAGTGGATTTAGTTCTAACTGCGAGTTAGTGCTTGGGATTTATCATGGATTCACTCCATTTACAGGCAGCAAAGCAATGTACAAAAATTTGAATAGTATTTTATTTTTCGAATAATAATTACAGATCGAATATTTGAAAATTTTGAATATTTGTGCTCACCCCTAATTAAAGAGTATGCATATTTCTGATTGGATAGATAATTTGAACGTCTACCTCCCGAACTTTGTTAATAAAACATAATTTCTTACAGTCTTTGAAAGCTCTCATCTCTCATCAGTGACTTTATCTCTCCTAATATGACATTAAACATTACAAATAGATCAGCACAAATCATAAACTCCTAACTGAAGAGGGTGTCATGATGCAATATAAAGCTTCTGAACTCAACAGCTGATGTGCTCAGGATGCAGTAATGGTGCACCTGTGCTAGGTGTTCAGAAAAGTGGTTTGGAAAAAAAACATATATATATATATATATATATATATATATATTAGGGCTGTCAAACGATTAATCGCGATTAATCGCATCCAAAATAAAAGTTTGTGTTTACATAATAAATGTGTGTGTACTGTGTATAATTATTTTTTATATATAAATACATACACATGCTTGTATATATTTAAGAAAAATTTGCATGTATATACTATATATAGATTTATATATAATTTATATTATACAGTACTGTGCAAAAGTTTTAGATCGGTAAGATTTTTTATGTTTTTAAAAGAAGTCTCTTCTGCTCACCAAGGCTGCAATTATTTGATAAAAAATACCAAAAAAAACCAGTAATATTGTGAAATATTATTACAATTTAAAACAGCGGTTTTCTATGTGAATATACAGTAAAGTGTAATTTATTCCTGTGATCAAAGCTGAATTTATCATCATCATTACTCCAGTCTTCAGTGTCACATGATCCTTCAAAAATCATTCTAATATGATGATTTGATGCTTAAGAAACATTTATGATTATTATCAGTGTTGAAAACTGTTTTTTACATTTTTATTTCATGATGCTATGATGAATAGAAACTAAAAAAGAACAGCATTTATCTGAAATCTAAAGCTTTTGTAACATTAAACTCTACCCTTCAAAAGTTTGGGGTCAGTAAGAATTTTAATTTTATTTTTGGGGGAAAGAAATATAATAAATCAATACTTTTATTCATCAAGGATGAGTTAAACTGATCAAAAGTTACAGTAAAGAAAGACATTTATAATGTTAGAAAATATTCTATTTTAAATAAATGCTGTTCTTTTGAACTTTCTATTCATCAAAGAATTTTGAAAAAAAAATTGTACACGACTGTTTTCAACATTGAAAATAATAATGAATGTTTTTTGAGCATCAAATCATCATATTAGAATGATTTCTGAAGGATCATGTGACACTGAAGACTGGAGTAATGATGATAAATTCAGCTTTGATCACAGGAATAAATTACACTTTACTGTATATTCACATAGAAAACAGCTGTTTTAAATTGTAATAATATTTCACAATATTACTGTATTTTTTTTTTTTTTAATCAAATAATTGCAGCCTTGGTGAGCAGAAGAGACTTCATTTAAAAACATAAAAAATCTTACCGATCTAAAACTTTTGCACAGTACTGTATATAAATATAAATATTTTATATATAAATAACAAATTTTTCTTAATATAACTGCACGTGTGTGTACTTATATATACAAAATAATTTTACACAGTACAAACACATTTATTATGTAAACACAAACTTTTATTTTGGATGTGATTAATCATGATTAATCATTTGACAGCCCTAATATACACTCACCGGCCACTTTATTAGGTACACCTGTCCAACTGCTCCTTAACACTTAATTTCTAAGCAGCCAATCACATGGCGGCAACTCAGTGCATTTAGGCATGTAGACATGGTCAAGACAATCTCCTGCAGTTCAAACCGAGCATCAGTATGGGGAAGAAAGGTGATTTGAGTGACTTTGAACGTGGCATGATTGTTGGTGCCAGAAGGGCTGGTCTGAGTATTTCAGAAACTGCTAATCTACTGGGATTTTCACGCACAACCATCTCTAGGGTTTACAGAGAATGGTCCGAAAAAGAAAAAACATCCAGTGAGCGGCAGTTCTGTGGGCGGAAATGCCTTGTTGATGCCAGAGGTCAGAGGAGAATGGCCAGACTGGTTCGAGCTGATAGAAGGGCAACAGTGACTCAAATAACCACCCGTTACAACCAAGGTGGGCAGAAGAGCATCTCTGAACGCACAGTACGTCGAACTTTGAGGCAGATGGGCTACAGCAGCAGAAGACCACACCGGGTGCCACTCCTTTCAGCTAAGAACAGGAAACTGAGGCTACAATTTGCACAAGCTCATCGAAATTGGACAATAGAAGATTGGAAAAACGTTGCCTGGTCTGATGAGTCTCGATTTCTGCTGCGACATTCGGATGGTAGGGTCAGAATTTGGCGTCTACAACATGAAAGCATGGATCCATCCTGCCTTGTATCAATGGTTCAGGCTGGTGGTGGTGGTGTCATGGTGTGGGGAATATTTTCTTGGCACTCTTTGGGCCCCTTGGTACCAATTGAGCATCGTTGCAACGCCACAGCCTACCTGAGTATTGTTGCTGACCATGTCCATCCCTTTATGACCACAATGTACCCAACTTCTGATGGCTACTTTCAGCAGGATAATGCGCCATGTCATAAAGCTGGAATCATCTCAGACTGGTTTCTTGAACATGACAATGAGTTCGCTGTACTCAAATGGCCTCCACAGTCACCAGATCTCAATCCAATAGAGCATCTTTGGGATGTGGTGGAACGGGAGATTCGCATCATGGATGTGCAGCCGACAAATCTGCGGCAACTGTGTGATGCCATCATGTCAATATGGACCAAACTCCCTGAGGAATGCTTCCAGCACCTTGTTGAATCTATGCCACGAAGAATTGAGGCAGTTCTGAAGGCAAAAGGGGGTCCAACCCGTTACTAGCATGGGGTACCTAATAAAGTGGCCGGTGAGTGTATATATATATATATATATATATATATATATTAAAACCTGGCCATTTAAAAGAACATCACTAGATGTAATCAACCGTAAAACACTGATTTGAGAGCATGGCTGCAGGTGATGCAATAAAAAGAAACCCCCAGCTCACGCACACACTATAACATATTTATAGCAGCACCACAGATGGAAAGCTGATATACTACAGCTTGAACTGAGAGAGAATGCTAACACAACCGTGACTGAGATGCTGACAGACTAATCCCAGCTGACAGTGGTCACATCTGACAATGACAAATACAGAACAGAATCACATGTTTTTTGGGGGGGTTCCTTGCCGCTATCAACTTTCAGCTTGTTAAGTTGGTGACACTTAATATTTTGCAATATTATTGACTTGAATACACGGACATATCCAGAGCTTCTTTCTCCAGAGCTGCTTTAGATTATTTGAAATTCCATAATTGATGAACTTTACACAGTTGTAGAACCAAATTGAATCAACACTGAACTGATTTCAACTGAATAATGACTGTTTACTATTGTCTTTTTTAAAGAGCTGCTTTGCAGCAGTTTTTATTTTTTTGCATCATTGAATTATTTTTTATCACTGTAAAGCTGCTTTGAAACAATCTACAGTAGCCAACATTTGAAGTGGATCAAAAAAGTTCATCAAAGGTGTCCTAAGAAAAGAATGGTATTGTTCAAAATGCAATGCATGTATAACTTTGATGAAAGGGTTTGATCCACTTCAAATGTTGACCACTGTATATTGTATAAAGTGCTATATAAATAAAAGTTACGAAATGAAAGAACAAAAATAATAAAAAAAGAAACATTTTGGATTTAAGTCTAGATTAGATTTTAGTCTAGATTAGATCTAATTATATTTTCAATTTTAGTATTGATTAGATGTTGGCCCTTGTGAACCTCTCACATTTGTTATAAAGTTGTTACCCTTGGTTAAGGGTGTACTATCAATATCAGCAACTACATGAGCCAAATATTGTGAAAGTGATATTTATTTACACTTTACTGGAAGGAGATCACCACAGTCCCTAATCGAGCCAAGACAGCCATTATAAATCACTGTAATGACAGACAGGCCAATCTGCCTCTTAACCTTTGGGCTGAAATAACATACACTCAGGCAGGCTGCTGACCCAGGAGTCTTCATTACAGATTCAGTATCAAAGTCAGCTCAATTTTTAAATTAGTCAATGACTGACCTGTACCTGTCAGTCAGTATACAACTTTTTTCTGACTGTGTCATGGACCAATCTGAGCATGTTTGTAAGAGTCTCATGGTTATCATGTGAGATCATGAATACTTCATGTCAGCTATAATCTAAAAGAGGAAATCAACTACATACAGAATCACAAGAGACAAACAAACTAAACCCAACATGCCATTCTGAGCATACACAGGACTTTTTTGAGGAGACTGAGCAAACACGACAGCAGATGTCTGGTTGTTTATGTTGGACACCCATTTAGTGTCACAATTCACTCTCCACTCAACACCTTGTGCTGTGTTTGTTGCTTTTATGGATGTGTGTGAATTGTGTTCAGCTCAGTGGATATGTGAGGGTTCGTCTCCCACAGATGGCTAAGGTGATAACTGCTGCTGCCGCTGTTTAAAGCTGGTCAATCTGCTGTAATTACTGTGATTAACACAGAGATGTTTTTCTAAGCACTTGTGACAGACACACTGCTCCCCAGGGCCCTGTAAACAAACACACACACACACACACACACACACACACACACACATCTACCCATCCCACCCTCACAAACACATTACTGTCAGCTCAATCTCACACACACCTCATTCACTCCGTCACACATCGCTTTTCACTGCCTCTGCTCGAATCTGGCAAGCTCCTGCTGTTGTTAATTAACTTCCTTTCTGTCTCTGTTGAACACTTGTTTTTTTAGCACCCCAGTGAATGTTTGTGATATATAATTTCTTAATGTATCATATTTGTGACTAGTCAATCTGAACATGCCTATGATGCCCACAAATACAGCCTAGACAAGCATCTCAGCAGGTTTTGAAACATATCCTCTGTCTTTCTCAAACCTTCTCTCTGATCACGGGGGCCATCTATATTTCAGAGTACGAACAAATCTAATATATCCCTGAGGACTGAAATCATGTGCACACTTTGAAACCAGAGAATGCTCTGACAGCAACTGGGAATGTTACACACACACACACACACACACACACACACACACACTCTTGACTTATGTTAACCAATAGCCAAATAGCTTTGTTTTAGCGGACTTGGTCTGACTTTACTGTGAATTGGTAGGATTTTTTTTTATGATCCAATCAATTCACATTGGATACACTCAAGTCCTGCTCTTTATTGTGTGCTGTTGAATATCCTATTTCAATTAGAAATACAGTACATCACATTATGGAAGTAAAATGAGTTGCAAACAGCAATTCACATTCACTTTGCATCTCTGCATAATGTGTAATTTCCAATATGTTTTATTTTCCATTATAAAATTGTGGAAAAGAGTGTTTATCAGTTGAAAGACTGACACACAGGTACACAAGAGCATGACATAGTGAGCGGACTTTACTCATCATATGAGGTATGGTGCGTGGTCCATCATACCTTCTTTAATTTAAATCGACCATTTACTCTGACTAGTCAAGCACAAGTAAAATCTTCAGTGTTTACAAAATTATAGGTCTCTAATTTGTTTTGAAAAAATGGAAATTGTTACATCTGACTGTAAAATTCAGATGATACAGCTGTACAAAGAGCAGCTGCAGTGATGGTGAATACTAATAGCCTATAACATGCCAGAACATAGACAAAACACCAGCAGCACAGTCAGAAAGAGACAAAGAGGTGATGAGGGAGTCAAAGTCCTGTCTATTAGTACTACACCTTCCTTTTTTAGCTGCACATGTTCTGTCAGCTAGCAAAACATTTTAAGTTAGGCTATATTTAAGTGCCACACCGCTCCGCTCACATGCTCTGGTGTGTGGCCTATACATGCGTGCATGCATGTGGAGGAGGGGTGCAATTTTTGAATAATATTCAAATAATACCGAGCGATCTTCGAATATTATTTTTGCTCGAAATGCTCATCCCTAGTAACTTCACTTTGGAAATATAACTTTTTCAAATTTTGAGTCAAGAATTAAGATAGGAAGTTTCTATATCACATGGAAAAAACCCTCCATATTTAGCTAGAAGCAGATGTTAATTTCACCCTGTCAAGACCTCTTACAGACATTCTCCGTTAAACTAACCCTCTTACCTTTCTGAAAAGCAGGTACCTAATGCTTTGGGTAAAAGTTAGTAAATATTAATAGCTAGTAAAGCAGCCGTGCAAGTCGGCATCCACTGAGAAACCAAACCTGAACTGAGTCTCCATGTGACCTTGTAGTCATCAAAGATTTTAATAGAGGACACAAGAGCATTATGTCGAACAGATGCTCACTGTAAAAAGTGAGACAGTTGTGGTAAGATCCTGTTGCAATCACAGCGTTCAAAGTACACAGACACACTTTCACACTAGCAGATGGCGAGCACACCATAACTGGCATGTAACCCCAACTTATTCTACAAAAAGGATTACAAGGCACCTGTTTACTGTCAGTAACCGAATGGAATGGAAATCAGAGGTTTCCATCACCTTAACTCCTCGTTGCTATTTCAGTGATTCATAAACTGATGAAGTAGCTGTAAACTCAGTATGACAAAGTAGAGATTATATTCACACACCTACTCAACTAGCAGGTCCACCTGCTGCTTGTGATTGCTGTTTTGTCCTGCTATATAACTAGTGTCATGTGCAGTGGTTGAATGACACACACAGCTTCATTTGGCCTCAGTGGTGAGGGGTTTAACCCAGTGGATTGTACCATAGTGTTTAAAAAGGTGGAGAACAGAGTGTCTGGCTAAGTCCTAATTCAAAGGCTACATCCTTCAAAGGACACACTTTTGAAGGCCGCAATCTGAGCGATGTTAAATGGGACGGTCTAGTCTACGGAGGACTGTTCTTGTTGGCTAGCAACTGTGACAGCTTCTGTTGATGAGTGACAGTAGCGTTTGTAAAAGTTATATTAAACTGTCTGAAAACAAAACAGGGTTCACAAACTGTCCAAGTATGTTCATCATTGTCCATTCTGTATATAATTAAGCAGGGCTTGAATGGGTTTTGGTGTTTTGACATCTTTTGTTACTTGCAACATTTTCATGTCTAAATTCTGATTAAACTGCATTGAGCACAAACTCAGCTACAATAATATGTGAGCAGCATGTATGTAAAACTTTAAATTTTTGAGAAAAAGATGTTTATGCGTGGTTTGTGAAAAAAAAAATCCTGTTGTCACTGGTGCGCAATGACTTTTGGGGTAGGCAAGGCCACAAAGGACCTGACACATATTGAAGAACAGTTAGACTGTCATCACCTACAAAGATTAATAACAACCCCAATGTGTGCTCACACAAAGCATTCTGCACTTGAAACGTTGGCCAATATGTCATATGGTAATTAGTGGAGCTTGATACAACAGGGTAAAACATATCCTTGACCTACATTGAATGAGTGACTGAGTATTTTTAAATATAAAATATAATATATCTAAAAATCTTTATTATATATATATTTTTTAAATAAATCTTTATAAAGATTTATATTTAATATAAACTGCTTTGTTGTGGCTGCGTAGTTATAATGGTATATTATTTACTGGTTTGTAGTTTTTTTATATTAATATAAATTTTTATAATTGTCTGCGTCCAATAGAAATGTATTTCAATTTGCGATGTATTATTTATATAAGTAATAAAAATAATGTATTACTTATATAAATAAATTATAATAGTTTAAAAAATATAAATAAGTTTTGATTGCTTAAAAATACAGTAAGTAATAATTTCATTATTAATATGATTTAAATATATCAGGCATACCTTGCTACTAAGTATTAGAGTGTGTAATAAAGTGTGTATTTGTGTGCATATTAATAAGTGAGTGAGTGCATTTGCTACAATATTAACACTTTGACACCACCTGAATTCCTCCTCTTTAGATCACCATTAGTGGTGTGTCCCACAGGGAACTTCAATCAGTCCTTTCTCTCACTCAGGTTTCACAGCTAAATGTTTTTAATCTATTGAAACAGGGCAGAAACTGCACTCAGTACCTCTCTGTCTCTCTGAATGTGTGACACGGGGGACGGAATGCTGCCCTTCACTGAGATCTCTGGAAACATAAGTCCTCCAACAGCCTACCAAAACTGGCACTTACCAGCTCACACAGCCTGTGTGTGTGTAAAGCCCCCTCATTACCCAAGACTCATGTTTCAGTAAGTTGGAGATTAGAGACACACATGCTGTTTCTGTGCGTGTATGCCTAAGGGGTGTTAGGACTGAGCCACCTGGAAACTCAGCCTTCCTAGGGCATGGCCGTAAACCAATCCTTTGGCTCAACCTCTTTTGCCAAATAAATCCAGAATCCAAAGCAGAGTCTCTTTCTTCTCTCTTATTCCCATGTTTGCATCTTTTCCCTTCCTGTGAAGGTTAGGAATGAAGCAAGGCTGGTGAAGTATTCTGTGAGTGTTCTATACGTCTTATTTCGTTTATTTGAAATGCTAAGGAAAGCCAAAACAGCCAGCTGCCTCGAGTGTCTCTCAACACACCCTTCAATACGGCAGAGGATAGGAGAGTCATTGGGCAACCCAGGACCCCCTCAAACCCTGCAAGACCTTGAGTTGGGTTACTATTAGAACAATGCCGGCTCTGTGCAGGGCAGCACTCTCAGAGGAGGTAGTGGCTCAGATGGACACATTGACACACACATACTTGTGACGGCCGAGTGTAGAAACACATAACATGTCTGAGGCCAAGGGAAGCAAACTAACCAGTGTGTGAGTCTCCAGAGTGTATGTTGGTAGGCACTAGTCATCATAATCCAATGCATTTGTGTGTGGGTTTTTGTTGTATCTAATCTAAGCAGCAGCCCTCAGCTGGGTGAGTTGTTTGCTTTTCCAGTGTCCCCTAAGCCCAAGCATTGAGGCCCAAACTGAAATATCTGGTTTAGAATGTCACTGTTTGAATAGAACTTGATGCACAGGATAAAGGCTGCCATTTAAAACCGAAGTCAAACCGCATCATCTAAGAGCAATGTAATCTGGAACAGATGGTGACAATCCTGCGTATGGGGCAGTTCTTCATACAGCTTATGAAACCACGGCCTGAGTGTGGAAATGATGATAAAATGAAATATTTCACACTTCATTAATGCTTATTTATAAGAAAGCACACATTGGATTTTCCCTTTAGCAAAGTATTCTCCGGAGCAACCACAAGCTGGCCTGAGTTGAGCACGGTCTTCAGGTGGCCTGATTTTGCTCTATTCAGGCCTATTGGCCTATAGGTACTACACCTGAAGGAAAAAAGGAAGGCTAGAAACAATATTGTACCTGCAAAATAATCAATCAGAAATGCTTTCTAATAATTGGAGAAAAAAAAAGTAATTTAAGTAGCATCTTACAAAGTTAATGATCTGAAAAACATAATGATTAATATTTTTTCATTTTTAAAAGATTCTTTGGGTGTATATTATAGTACAGTACCAGTCAAAAGTTTGGACACACTTTCCCATTCCAAACTTTTGACTAGTACTGTATATAGATTACAGTATACATAAACAATGTATACAACATACAAAAAAATATTCACATCGGCGGCATATCTGCGTCATATATACGCCGATACGATATATCTGCGACAGGCTCATATTGGCCGATAAAATCGGCAGACCGATAAATCAGTCGGCCTCAAACCACAACAATGTAACCATCATTAGAGATTTTACAATATTGTTTATTTCGTGGTATGTAAACATATCTGGGTAGCAAAGTACTTCTTTAAGTTGTATACACGCAAGTTCTCCATCTTGGCACATAAATACTGCTCTGAAGGACAGTCATGGATTGAGTGATTGCTCAGATGGGGAGCTCTGAGACTTCTGACTAACATTTCAACAGAGAATTTAGCAGGAAGTGATGGAAACAGAGAGCGACCGAGGTGAGGAGAGGTGTTCCTAATCCTGGCCTGCAGGGTGTTTATTTTTTACCCTGGATAGGTATGAGTGAGAGTCAGCCGAAGAAATGCTGGGAGATGGAGGGAGGCTTGAGTTAGGAAGCATAAATTCTTCAGGGAGCAATTAATACTCTGCTTTTCCTAGATATGAGCTCACATTCTGCACTCAGTCTGTTCACCAGCTGTGCCTCTACCCCCCGCTATCCAACTGAGCGTTTCAGTGTTTACTATTTGAATGAGGAGCTCTCTTCCCCGAGGGACCACAGGGGTGGCAGAGAGGCAGTTATCCCACCCAGAAGGTGGTCAGTCAAAGTGTCTATCCTCGGCTACCACCATGGGTGTCCACAAGGTATTTCTCTCTCACTCTCTCTTTTTATAGGTCACAGTTCCTGACCAGCTTGATCCTACTTCAGGCTGGTGTTCATCTATAGAAAAACATCTAGCAGCTATGCTGGAAAACTGCTTTACCTCCTGAACTTCATACAGCTGCAACAGCTCCTCTTTCAGTCTTAATGGCACAGTTGTGTCTATACGATTTCAAATCAGACACTTCAGCACAAAACACCTATTAACTGGTCTCTGGACTTAAATCTGCAGATCTAAGATGTGTTACAATCTGTGATGACAGAGAGCACACAGGCAATTAAACACTAATGATTTCCCAACATTATAAGGTTATACTAAGCAAAGTCTTGGTCTGACAACTTAAGCCGTAGATCTAATCTTGCATTGGTTATTGGGATTTTAATAAATTTTTCAGGGGACTATTGAGAAAGAAATTGAGGGGATTACATTTATTTACTCATTCACAGCCAGGCAAGACCATCAAACACACAAACATTCATCTGCAGATGTTCATAGACTTGTTTTAGAGGTGCTGGGGTGAACTGAACATAGGCTATGTGAAGTTAAGCATTAGCTGATACAGGATCAGTTCCTCCAACTGAAACTTTACCATTATCTTAACTGAAGGCAGGGTTGTGAACTTTTTCGAAATTCAGGAAGGTTAACATAATCAGGAGAATGTGTTGCAGTATTTGTGCTCACTACATTCCATGATTACTCACTTCTTTCCATAAGAGCACGGCTTTCCAGAGGCCTAATTAATGTTTCTTTGAGGTTTTTGTTAAAATATACTTGAGCACACATACAAACACACACCTTGTGGGGAGCTAACGAATCGCTCTGTTACAACAGAGACCTTGAAATGCCATATGCATAATTGAACAAAATTATAGAGATGAAAAGATGAAAAAAAGGGAGCAAGAGGGAAAGAAATGTTCATCTTGTCCAAACAGAAGGAATGGGAGCTACAAGTTGATGTCATCACAGGTGTATGGGAGGGTTACAACCACAGGGAGCCTTTTCACTTCTGCTTTCAGTATCTGCCACTCATTTGTGTGTGTCAGTCAACCACAGTCTATCAAGTACAATGCAGGTGGTAAGACCAGCAGATATTTTATACAGACTTCAGATTAAGCACAGACAACGAACATACAAGTCCACTTTGAATTGCCAATGCATTGTGAAATACATTCTAGAAAAAAGCATAAACACACACAAATACACTAACATTCAAAAGTTGGTGGTAGGTTCACCAGGGTTGCATTTATTTGATTAAAAAACAAAAACAAAACAAAAACAGTAAAAAACATATGAAAAAACAGTAATACTGTAAAATATCATGATTTAAAATATTTCCAAATTTTTCCACTGAATATATTATAAAAATGTAATTTATTCCTGTGATCGCAATGCTGAATTTTCAGCATTATAACTCCAGTCTTAAGTGTCACATGATCCTTCAGAAATCATTATAATATGCTAATTTGTTGCTTGTGAAACATTTCGTATTATTATAAATGTCGAAAACAGTTTTTGTGGAAACTGTGATGCAACTTTTTCAGGTTTATTTGAAACAGTTTTCTTGTAACATTGTAAATCTTTACAGTCGCTTTTGATCAATAAATGCATTCTTGCTGAACAATTTGTTATTTATTTTTAATCTAATTTTACTGACCCCAAACTTGAACAGTGGCATATAATTGGTAAATAATCCCAGAGTGGCTTCTGAAAAAAACACTTTAAATGTCATAGAATTGCAACACTTTAAGATCTTTTTGACTCAAGCTAACTCAATGAGAATGAAAATCTTTGTATGCACTCTAAGCTGAGCTCATCATGGCATCTGAACTAGAATTAATCTCCCACATTTAGAGTTTACATTTAGACTTAGGCTACATATATTCCAAACCACAAAGGTGACCTATTGAGTGATTCAAAAAACTTTGCTCAGTTCTTCTCTGATGAGACAACGTCCCGTGAAAAAAGAAGTCCAAAAGTGTTGCTAGCAGTTACCGTGTGCCCCAAAGTTGTAGGCTCTCCGTTTATCTCTGGAAAGCAGTGCATTTTAATGTTTGCACATAACTTTCATTTAGCTTGATGGCTTCCAGACTCTCCGCGTTTATTGTGACATGTCGGATATAGTAATGTTTACACAATTACTCGTCCCTGGCATTTCTTTCTTCCTCTCTCTCTGCATCCTCCTCCAGTCACCAAGATGGATGGATTTACTTTAGTCCTTCAACCTTTGGGGTTTGGGAACAACCTCGGAATGACCTCTTTGAGAGAGAGGGACAAATTGAGAGAGAGTGTAGGAGTGCAGTCATGGCTGTGTTATGACTACAGGCGGGATGGACTGAGATGATGGATAGCGTTAAACGAGTGTCTGACTTCCAATTCATCACCAGTTCCACGGCATCTCCACCTCTCCTCCCTGCTCCGCTAGTGTGCGGCTCTACTTAAAGCTGTTTTAAAACACACTCTGGTTTCCCCCATGGCAGGAAAACCACTTATAGCAAGCCTACTGGAAAAACAATATTCATATGGTCATACAACAATGCTTACTCATACATAAGGACATCCACACACACTCATGCATCACTGGGCAGGCTGTGAGAGTGGGTGGTGCTATTGTTTGCTGGCCTTGGGCAGTAAATCAGGATGATGGCCATGGTGTGTTAACCTCTGTGTGTTTGTGTGACAGGGGATGAGACATCACTTCAGACTACAAATGCAGTGTGCTGTGAATTACAGCCCATCTCTCATCAAACACACTTTCACAGAGCCATAAATTACAGCCGTCTCTGTACAAACTATGAAGCCATATGCATAGAGATATGTCAAGTCGAGATGCAGATAAACTTTTAGCTCAGAATGAGGAAGCAGAGTCGAACTGACTGAGAACAGCTTTGTCAATAATAAAATGCAATCATCGCTTGTAATGCTTTAAAGAGAAGCTCAATTGCAGGGTAGACTTTGGGCTAACAAAATGGCACAAGATCATTACATGAACACAACTTTCTGAATTAAGAAAAAAAACTTTGCAGACTGTATACATTATGTATACATTTATACCATATGTATACATTTTACAATGGTTTTGTGTAGGGATCATGTCCTGTTTATTTAAATGGCTTAAATGTGCCTTGTCCAATCAGATTTTAGAGTTAGAAATTTCTATTTTATCCAGCTTATTTTTTACCATACAAGCCATTTTTTACTTTAAGTGCAAGGCTTCCAGTGCCAACCGCTTCCAGTTATTTTAGCTGTACAACAAAAATCCATTATGATGCTTGATGTTGCAAACTGGTTATTGTTATATTTATTCATTTGTGTAAACATACACAAATGATTTTACAGTTTGCAGCACTTTGTTATTCTAGTTATTTACTGTACAGCATTATGAACCTTAAGTTGAGCCTTCAATGCCAGTGTCAAGCGCATGAAAATGCAAACATTCATACTAACACACATACACTTACATAAGCTTCAGACATTTGTAAGACTACAGCACTCAGCGAGTGCTCCGCTATCTCAAGAGCTCTCCACATCCATCCATCCCGCTCTTAACAACTCTCATCCCTCTAACTTCATCTCTCCACCTCTTCATTCCTTTTCTTCAGCCTTTATTCCCCTTTTGTTTCACCAGAAATTACACCATCCACACAGGGCCTCACCGGAGTCCTGATCTTCAGCTGCCTGCTAGTTTGCATCTGCCGTTGATTGAGCCTGTCTGAGCTGTATATTACAGTGCTCATTCACATATTACTGTAAGAGATAACTGACCAGGTTCTGTTATTTTTATATACAAGCAACCAAACCAAGTAAACATACATAAATATTACATTGTGCATTAGACGACTTTAGAACACGTGACATAAATAAAACACAGAGAGAGAGAGAGAGAGAGAGAGAGAGAGAGAGCAGTCTGTAGTAAGTACTCAGCAACAAACATTATATCAATTATATATTATTACAAAATTAATTACTTCATAATAGGGAATAGGATGTCAATTTACAGAAATGACCATAATCGATTGTTGTTTAATTAATCATTAAACGTAACCTCTTAAATCCAAAGCGGGGTTGCTACCAAGTTATCAGGTTACTTAACAACCACTTGCTTAACTAACACACAATAGGTGTCGTTTTAAAACTTAGAAGCTTGGCTTTACATTGAATATAGAGAATATGATAATTACTTAACAAGTGCTTTTAAACTGGCTGACATATTAGAAGTGCTCTATTTTCATAGTGAGAAAAAATAACTGCTTAACATAAAAATATAATCAGTAGTCAAGTCAAGTCACCTTCATTTATATAGCGCTTGTAACAATATAGATTGTTTCAAAGCAGCTTTACAGTGATAATAGGAAATTAAAGTAACAAAGATTGTTTTGGCTTTACAGGAGCTCTAGAATAAAGTTATTGTCCAGCTAAAGTTAGTTTTGATTGATTCACTTCCGTCGCAATAATCATTAGTTATTAACCTAGGGGGCACTAACACGACACCGTTCTAACAGAAAACCCTTAATGCAATCCGGCCGCTCATTTGCATAAAACAGTGCCTGGTGGCTCGAGAACGCAAACCATGAAATAGGATCCAAGATACAAGCCTTGAAAAATGTATAATACTGAATTTTTATTGCTTACACATAGCCACGTGAACCGGACACATTAACCGGGTAATTATCCCGACAACGTTTTATCTGTACAGAGGTAAAGGGAAGGGAATAATCGTATAGAACATAACAATAATCGTACTACTTCATAGTTCAGGCATGAAACCGGGTCAGGGGTAGGTAAAAAAGGTGAGAAGGATACAGCAGCAAAAAATCCAATCCAATCAACACATATATATATATATATATATATACACATATATATATATACACACATCCCCTATATGCATCTTGAAGAAAACATTAAAAAAATTTTGTCAAGAACCAAAGTCAACACCACCAAACTGGAATCCCACAGAAGCTGTTTTTGTTGTCATTTTTTTAAGGTCCTGAATTTTATTTTATTTTATTTACAAATTTTATAGACTTGTGTAAAAAAGTATGTTTGTAAACAGTTTGGTCCCACTTTGAACAGCATGGAGGGAACATTGTAATTGCAAAATACATAAAATATACATAAATACTGAAAAGGGGTAGTAAACTGGTCACAGTTCATTTGAAGGACCTTTACATGGCTGTTTTCACCCTAACTTGATCCGAAATAGAGCAAAAAGGCTTCTTAGAAACCCAAGACGAGGGCGATGAATACACTGGCTGGTTGGCAGCCACCTGCAGGCTATGTAAGAGAGACAGTAATTAAGTCGAACATTTAATGATTCTGCTTAATAGGAGTGAGAGATGGAGCAATGAGGAGAGAAAAAAAGAAAACAAGCAAAAATTACATAAAACATCAGGAGGGAGAGAAGAAAAGGAGAAAATAGGAGAGCAGAGAAGAGGGTATAATTTGGCTAAAGAACATGTTAAGTGGGAATCTATGCAATCAGACTTACTGATCAAACAGGTTGAAACTTCCTGTTGTCACACAAACACAAATTAGGCAGAACAAGATCAGTTATTTTGTCAGGGCCATGACCTAGTAGTTAACATGTCAAGTTTGATGCATGCAACTCACTTCTCAATCCTTTCTGCCTCCAACAACTTTTTATCACCTTCCTTCAACAGCTTTAAAAATGGCCTACAGACCAATAAATAATCTAAGATCAGTTTTGCTTTGCTCTTGTGGAGTTTGATCTATACATGCCTCCTCAGAGGTGACGGTTCCGTCTCATCTAGCTGTTGAATGTGAGGCATTTTGTGAGCGTCAAACACCTGAATGTGAAAAACAACAGCGAGTCTCTCTCGATAGGCTCCAGGCAAATATTGACATCTTTTCAGTTGCCTGTCTCTCTGCTCTTCAGTCCTGTATTCTCTTTCTTCTTTTGTTTATAAGGGTTAAGAGTCTGGCTGATGGGTAATCCTCTGTAACAGAGAGCAGCGTCCTGTGTACACTCAGCGTCTTTATCATCCTAAAACCCTCCAATAAAAATACCACAGTTCGTTTGCACCTGTGCTTTGGAGGACGATCCTTTTCTCCATCCCTTCTGCCACTGAAAAGATTTGCATATGGCAAGGCGAGAAGGGGATAAGGGGACGTGAAGGAGAGCGGGAAAATACAGAGAAAAGACACACATTTAAATGGAAATAGAGTCTGCAGGGAGACGAAGTGGCCTGGCAGTCAGTGAGAAGAGAAAGCATATTTGTGTACTGTTTCCCAAGCGCCAGCTTTTCAGAAGCAGAGGAGGCGGGCATGTGTTAGTTTAAGGCGCATAAAGAGAGTTTTAATCCTTTCAGAGGGGTCGTAATGGCCACAGAGAGGCGTCTCCAGGAGGGAAAGCCTTTCCGAAAAAAAAAGAGTCGCAATTCAGCACCCCTCTGAACCACACAAATCAAACCTCTAAAGGCCTTCAAAGAGCAGAATGTGGGAAATGTGTTTGGGGTCCCGAGGGAGTGAAGCAAGGGGAAAAAGGAGGAAAAGGGCTTGTCGGCATCAATCAGTCGTTCTCTCTCACGTCCTCCCCGGGGTCAGATCTCTTTCCAGCCTCCGTTGCCCCCTCCCCACCCCACCCATCATGCTCTCCATCCTAGTAACGCACCATTACAGAGGAATGTGGATTCACAAGGCTGGGCTCCATTATGTTGGCCTGCCTGGGGTTTGTAAAATGGGGAGCTCAAATTCCAAAGGCTTTAAGAGCAAATTAGCAGTGTGCTGATGGGCTCCTGCTGTCTAAAGACACTGAGGTTTTAAAAGCAACTCAACTGACTCTGCTCTCAATGCCTCGGATCCTTTGACTTGCACGTTCTTACCACAGTCTCAACACGAAACAAACTTCCTACGCACATGGCGGGACGTTTACATGCACACAAAGAACAGACAGTGCGCACATCGCAGCTCCTCAATGTATAAATACAAAGCGGGCTTTTAAAATAGACACGGCAAACAATATCACACACACGGAGTATCAAGCCAGCAGGGTAGAATTGCTTCTTCTACTACCGTCTGTGCCGCAGATCCAGCACCTTTATTTAGCATTTCACAACTAATCAATTTCCATAACAGAAGCCAGACGCCGCTGCACATGGGACCCAGTGTGTGGCGTTTACACATGCTGCGCGCCTGAAATGGATTTTCTCATTCATCACTCAGCAGCACATTGGGATCTGTTTAACAGAGTGGCTCAGATGGATTTCTCCTAGCCCATACGCTGTGAGAAAGCATGGATACAACACACTGTGTCTGTCAATGGAATCGCAGTCGGCCTCGAGAAATGCGATATTTCCCATGCCGCCCCAGAAAGCAAAACACATTAAACGTAATCTGAATGTGATATTGGTAAATAAGGTTGTCTGGAATAATGTGACGGATTCTAGTTTGTCTTGTAACACATCAAAAACTGCAGGCTGCTTCCGGAACTCATACAATACCTACATTATAAAACAGTATTGTAAACATATTATAATGTTGATTTCTTGGAGATTATAATATTAAAATTACATCTTTAAAATGTAATTTGACAGAAAACAACAATCATTTGGAGTATGTGCCTCCATGGGACAGGTATAATAATCTGTCAACAGCAATTGCACAATTACAGAACTGTAATTTACACAATCAACAAGCATATTGGCATATGGAATAAAGAAAGACCACCATACCTTTAACTGCAGCTGTGCTGAAGAGTTTCTCTGAGCTGGCATCTGAGCCCTGAGAGAGAGCGACAAAAAGAGAGTCAGTACATCTGCTTCAGAACTAAGCAGGTGGGCTTCATCATCAAAGGTAGCGCAGCACTAATGAGCGCAAAAATGCAGTCTCTTCCCAGAGCGGCCACTGGATGGCACTGTGGCTCCACGCGCAAAACGATGCGCTGCACTTGAAACGGGTTGAACGCATTAACATTGCTATGTTATTGTGCAAACATCCAGCATTGCAATTTACACAGCATTTAGGTAATGAACGCCTATTTAAGTGACAATGTGGTGTCAAAGGGGCATCGGCTAATTCAATTGGCTAACCAGCAACAAAGATAGAACCATTGCAGTCCATCCATTAGCATCTGACCTGGCTCTCCACTCAGTCATTCGAGAGGATGATATGTGCACTTTTTTTTAACAATTTTGCAATTATTAACCAAGACAATAACAAACAGAAAATCTTTAGCGTGGAAGTTAACTTGTAAAGGTACACCTTGTAGCCTACGTCTTCATTGGATACCCATTGGACACAAAACAGCTCATTTGAAGACAATTATTCTAACAGGTTTAGCAACACTAACGTTATATCCACATAACCAGCTAGAGGCAAAAACGATACTGACAAGTTATGAAAACCCTCTCAAATATGTGCATATTTTAAGTAGGTTACATTTAAAATTAGCTATGTAAATAAAATGCTACGGTCATTTAAAGATCTAAAAATGTAAATAATAATGATTATAATAATAACAAGGTGATATGCATTCATTAACACATGACGTCAAGAGAATTCCACATAATGATGCGTTCGCGTGACCCAAACCGCGAGTTTTTTATTCAAACCACAACCAAAAAACATCTGGCAACATTCACTGCAGAGATTTCAACTACAATTATTCACAACCAACGACAAGAAAACAGCGCTCCAAATTCTCCAGCCATCGAGTAACGTTAATCCACTGAAACTGCTTTACAATTCCCATAAAACGTCGAATGACATTGTGGTAACGTTAATCGATATGAACAATTTTTTTATGAATATGAAGGTGCGGTGTAGCCTACCTTTTAATGTGGCGAGGTTGGCACGGAGGAAAATAAGTCAAGAAATCACTTTTAGTAGGTTTATTAAATACGTTTCACATTCTGCTTGTCAAACAATGTAAGTTAATCCATAAACAGGCGGCGAATTCCTCTCGCTCCCTTAGAGAGAATGACAGCCATGCAAAATAAGAAGCCTTTTCCCAGGGAAGAAGAAGAAAAACATCCAGAGCTCAAAGCGAGAGGGGCTCCCGGACAAAGGCAGACATGTGTCTGGAACCCAAGAGCGCAGAGAAGTGGAGAAATCCTTCAGGTCGCCCCCTTCGCGCGAATTGGCCGTTTGAAATCCTTGCCAACCGTCGCTTCACGGAAGCTGCCGCGGCGCTTATGTGCTTTTGTGTCAGGGGCGCGCTCAGTAACAAACCATCCGCGCGCCTCTCTCCCGTGCGCTCGTGCAGAGCAAGAAAATCCAACAAAGCGTATAGTATTTTCCTCCTATATGCAGATTGGGTGGAGTAAAACCGCACTAAAAACCCCGACCGCCACTTCCTTTCTTCGAAATCGTCGCTGGTTTCAAGCTCGTGTCCTGTCGCTGGCTCCCGTTCCTCGCGCAAGTGCTGCCTGTATCCATACAAACTCTCTCATTCACCCACAGCGCAACCGAGTCCTCCCACTTCCTGATTCTAACCTGACTTCATTGAGCTTCTACCCCCTGCTTCTTTCTGCCTCGCACACACGGAGCGTGCTTCCTCCGCTCAGCTTCACCGGACAGACGATGCGTGTGAGAGCGCGCGGGCGTGTGTGTGTGTAGCGGAGTCCTAAGTGCAAACAGGAGATGGAGCGACCAAGAGGGAGAGAGAGGGAGAGAGACATAGAGAGAGGGAGAGAGAGAGCAGGAGGAGGAGGGAACTGGGATAGAATGATATTCTTTCACTCTCTGGACGGAGTGAGGATGATGTCAGCTACTAATGAATTTCCCAGTAGGGTGCAGCTACTGTGAAGGGGAGGGAGACAGAGACTCTCTTCATGAGCAGCACACACCTCTCTGGTTCCCTCAGCCACAGGCTTCCTTCATTGGGGTTAAAAATCACCCAAGCTGACCCAGAAAAGCCCTGCTGATCCATTTGCCCTGCTGAATAATTAGCAGGAGGCAAAGATGTGCAAATTTACAGCTGTTCAAAAGTTTAGTATTTATAAAGATGCAGCATATTTAAGTCATATTTGCAGCAATTTCTCTGAGAAAAAGGTCCATTGTCCACTATCAATAGTGTAGAAAACAGCACACCCAACAGTTAACACACCCAACTTTCAAACCAAGCAGTGTTCTGGTGGTCAACATGGTGAATTTGAAACATAAAAAACTGTGTCTTTATGTGAAATTATATAACATGAATTCTTGTAAAAATTACAGGATTTTGCCCACAGATTTTTGCCAAGCCACGATAATTGTGACAACACCTTTACAAAATAACAAGATGGCAAGCTGCACTGTGTTGTTGGAACTAACATGGAGGGATATTTAACACCAGGAAAATTAATTAAAGACTAAACTGATCAACCACGTCTTTAGCAATTATACGCTAAGACCGATCCTAATTGTGTTTCCAAACTGTCGTGTAATATTTACCTCCTTCCCCCAGGGTTTGAGGAAAAGCCTGAAGATCTAATTCCACTAACCTCAGTCCATGGCCACTCAAACCCAAACAATCCAGCAATCTTCAGATAAAGCCGGACATTCCTGGAAAATCTCCTTAATCTGACTGATTTGGGGTCCCGTGGCTTAGCAAACCAGTATTAACCCTCTGCACTGTGGGTCAATGGATTAACAAGGGACTCGCATTGCAGTGACCTCTGACCTTGACTGCCCCCAACAGAGTAAGAGAATGAGTTAGCTTATTGCTGGATGTTTATCTTTCCTTTTCTATATCTCTCACCCCTTCTCCTTTGAGCCAGGGGGAAAAAAGGAGCTGCACGCTCCATCAATATAACACCACATGCACTAAACCTTCAACATCTGCCTCAACCAAACAACAGAGTTTATTTTTCTGTGCGAGTTAAAATAAAGTTCAACATGTAATCTATCGTGACCAACATTGCTGGAAAAGTAAAGTATTATTACATTATTTGCACAAATTAAAACCGAACTTTTAATAATAAAAAATAAGTAAAAATAAATAAAAAATATGAATATTTAAAATTATTATTAAAATATATAATAATTGCCAAATAAAATACAATAAAAAACAAAAATAATAATAATAAAAAATAATAAAATAATATGTTATGTTATTAAAACTGAACTTAGAATAATACCTCAGAATTGCAAAAAATAAATAAATGTCATATTTAAAATATATTTCGATTATTTAAAAGTTATTGGGGATGATCAAACAGAATGCATTTTTGCTCTTAAAAATACAAGATGCGCATAATAGTTTCCAATTGCAGAGCCACAGCGCTGACTGATGGAAAAGAAGGCTTGGTCTCAAGCGCAACACGTTGAAAAAGCTGTGAGATGTGGCACAACGGTCAAAGACATCCATCTAATGCATATATATTTACATAAAAAAACTATTGAAAAGCAGTGGCGGTTACTGTAAACCACACGGAGTAATCACGTCATCTCCATACAAATTTTATGATTGGCCCAAAGCTTATTACGTCAGCGCGTTCTGACTTCATACTTCTCATACCGGTAATCTTTATTCTTCATTCACACACAGCATCATAACGGCAATTTACTGGTAATGTTACTTTCCTTACTGGTAAAAATGCCAGAACCAATTTACCGGTATTTTTGAACAGGTATTTTGCAGTTGCAACAAATATGGCAGGACAAAATTGTAACAGGAAACCTTTTCAGTTTTATTCAAAATTTAAAGAGATCCAAGTATCATAATAATAATAATATATATATATATATATATATATATATATTTTTTTTTTAAAGGTCCTCTTCACACATGATCTCTTACCTTTAATTTACTGGTAATTTACCAGTAAAGACTGTATGTGTGAAAGGGGCTATTTATTCATCATATGGATAAACTGACAGTAACAAAGAAATGAAATGCAGTGATCCCAAGGGATCAGAGAGAAGTCAATGCCACTCAAGGGAGAGAAGGGGGTAGGCTTTTAAAATACTTCCCCTCACACATTTTTGCCCTCTGCTAATTTCTGTGTCACAACAAGCCTGAGGTAATCTAGGTTTAGCCCACAGACTTTCATAATACAGAGCTTATTAGGCCTATCAGACTCTAAATGAGCTAAGTGCAGTCTGTGGAGGACAGGTTTAGTGCTGCTTAGGGGCCCCCTGCTCCCAGTCCCAGGATCAGGTGGTCAGCAGGGCCACTATAGAAAACCCTTGAGAGTTTCAAGGAAACATCATTGGTAATTATCCAAAGTGCAGTTATGGATACATATTCAAGCAATGAGTTCTACTGACCCTTTTAAGCACTTTAATAGCAGTTGCACCAAATATGCCAGGACAAAATTGTAAAAGAAAACATTTTCAATTTTATTCAAAATTTAAACAGATCCAATTATCAAAATAATATTATTTCTTTCTTTTTATTTATTTGAGGTTCACATTTTACTACATAATATATTATTCTTGTAATTTTTTCCTAAACCGTATAGTATATTTTTATTTGGACGTAACCGTGGCAAAATTGGTTTGGCTATAAAAAAGGGCTCTTTTTCATCTATATTTGATTAAATGGATATGATTGCATTATGATTACATATGGAGCATGTCAGGGTTTGGATGAGGTGCACCAAAGCAGCATTCATCCCCAAAATCAGAGCTCGCTTTCCTAAATGCCTATCATCAGATTTGAGCGAAACCTCAAGCCTGTGATTACCGCTCTCCGCTCCACAATCAACGTCCGGATCTCTCAGCGCAGATTATTTTTAATTCAAATGAAACGCTGACAGACTACAGAAAGCAGGGAGAGAAACAGAGAGAGAGAGAGAAAGAAATGGAAGGAAATGCAGCGAGAGAACATGTTGCAGAGTTGCCAAGAAACTAATTTAAAGTGGCAGTGGGGTATGGAAAAGCACTTGGTGAAGCTTGCCAGAAAAGTGGAATAGGAGATCAAACATTAATATCGAGAGTTATGCTATGCATGCCAGTAATTGCTGTCTGTGACTGTAAAATTCCGCCTATAGACCATAAGCCCTTTCTGCTGTCGTTTTGTCATATTTTATTCCTTTTTCTGGCCTTTATCCTCTGCTTCAAAGTAACCAGAGCTGCATTTTGCCTTTCTCCTTTATACGTCCCTCCCATTCCCTTCCCTGCTTTCTTTCCCACTCAAAACGCATGGTTTAATTTCACAGGAACTCGGTGCTAGATTGCAATCACAAGAGATCGGCACTCTGTTATGGTCTCTACAGCTATTACGGAAGCAATCTCTCATCCTCATTCTCTCTCGCTCCCTTTTAAAATATTTCTGTGCATAAGTGTAACCTGAGGGGACTAGATATAATGTGTTAAATAGGGTAGCTCTGACCGGCCCTTGTCTGTAATCTCCTCTCTTGTATTCTCTCTGTGGTCTTTTCAGCTAGAGCCTTTGAGAGACACTCAAAAGAAAGGTCCATTTCTGGTGACACTTAAAACTTCGCCAGTCAGGAGGGAACATTGACCATGCTCATCTGGGAGGCCTTCGGGATGGTATTAGTGGTGTGTAAAACACCAGATCGACAATGCTAGCCCAGAGGAGGGGAGAGGTTTTTCACAAGACAAAAGAGCTGCGGACACAGATGCAAAGATGGAGCGATCTGCTTTCCTCGGTTCTTTTCCACAAACAGAAATCCAGAGCGATAAGGCTCCTCCGGTTCCAACGGCAGCCCCTGTCTGCAATCTGCTAAGCGCTGCACTGTTCACGAGAAGAAAGACAGTGTACGTGTGTTGTACTCGAACAGCAACACATTTAGTTGGCTTCAAACCACTTAACAAATTTATACAAATTAATTTGAATGGACAGAATTTTAATTATTGAGTGAAGTATCACTTTAAGATAAGTGGAAAAAGAGCAAACAAATAAACCTGATTTACTTGTAGAGGTATTTGCCTGCATTATTAAATATGTCTGAAAGTGAAAGTCTTGAATGCTTTGAAATGGAACAGTCAACAAAACAGGTGAACCTTGAGCCGCGCACACACAAAACTCTAAACGCAAAACTCCAGATAATCTTCCATCTCTCGCTCCCTGTTTACAGGCAGTGGTACACCACTTTTCGCTGCTGAGACTTATCTGTGTGAGACCGCTCAACGCAGCCTATGACAGCTCCTCTAATCTCCCTCCTCCCCGAACACAGCGCGCTGACAGCCGCACTCTCTTCCTTCCTCAGATTCCCTACCATACATATATTAATCTGTCATTCACACAGCACATAACAGTAGGGGGAAGATGTAAATGTACACAGCCTGTAGTAACACACAAATATGTGACGTGCAACACAAATTCACAACACACTCATTCAGCGATTTAAAAAAAAAATATTGACAATTGGATGCATCAAGAGAATGAAGAAAGTTAGATACAAGTTAAATGAACACATGTGAGCAAGAAGAAAAAGGGGAGGAAGGAGTATGAGACGTCCATCAGTTCCACCGAGACATTAGGAATTTTAAAAGCAAGCTGTCTATTCAGACTAAATTATCTTCGGCTTCAGCGCTTTGTGATATGACCCTAACAACGTGTATCGTTTCACACAGGTCCAGGAAACGCACGCACTCAGCTTACCCAGCGGGAAAAAAAGAGAGTGAGTGTGTAACTGAAGTATTATCAGTTTGTCTAGATACTATCTCCCTCAGTCAAAAGGCGGTTTAGAGCAGACAAATGGTATGCGCAGTACAATGTTCAACATTATCACCATCTGGAAGCCCATAATGACACGAGCCAGAGTCAAGCCAGTTGGCTGATAAGCACCAGTGCAGGTCTAGCCGCTCTCTCGCTCTTTTTAAACAAAATGGACAGGAAACTTGGTTTATCCCTCCTGTCTCAAATGCTCTGGTTACGCCCTTAATATGTTTTCATCTGTCGTTCACTCAACATATTTTCAGCGGGAAGGAAAGGAGAGAAAAGCAGAGGGCCCTTTTGGTCCAAATTACAGGCATGACAGAGTACAGGTCGCTGCGCCAAGAGTCATTTCAGAATAGTCAGTCACACAAAACAGCTATAAAAACCAGCAGAAAAAACAATACATGCATGAATGCAAAAATAATAATAATAGTGTTTAAACACATCAGATAAATCTTTCAAATAAACCTGTGCCATATGGATATTATTTGGTTATATATAGCTTGAAAGTAATAACGCACATGGAAACACACATAATAGTTTTTATAAAAACGTCACAATATGCGCAATGTTAAAAATCTTATTTCTCAGTATGGGTGTAACTGCTCAGAGCTAAAAAGAGTGAAACGACCACACTGATCTGGTTTGTGGTCATTTTGGTTCAGGCTTATGAAGATCCCTTATTAATACCCCTGTCTAGTGGACTCAAACTGGCTATGAAAAACAGGGAAATTATGTTAGGGGTCAGTAAGATTTTCTTTTAAAGAAATTAATACCTTTAATTAACAAGGACATACAAAATTGATAAAAAATTACAGTAAAGACACATAACGTTACAAAAGATTTATATTTCAAATAAATGCTATTCATCAAAGAATAATGGAAAAAAATGTATCTCAGTTTCCACAAAAACATTAAACAGCACAACTGATTTCAACATTGATAATGATTAGAAATGTTTCTTGAGCACCAAATCAGTATATTAGAATGATTTCTGAAGGATAATGTGACATTAAATACTGGAGTAATAATACTGAATTAAAAAAAAAAAAAACATTTATTATTAATTAATTAATTAATTATTTTAAATGGTAACTATTACTGTTTTTGCTGAATTTTTGATAAAATAAATGCAGCCTCTGTGAGCATATAAGAGATGTCTTTCATGAACATTGAAAAATCTTAACCGCAAACTTTTGAAAAGGTAAGAAGACTTTCCAAGATTGCTTTTGTTTATTAGTGAGGTAAGGTAAGTTTATTAGTTCATCCCTTTTTGAATGAATGAAATACATGGAGAGATACAGAGCACAGGACAGAGATAGACAGAGAGAAAGCAAAATAAAGGGATCATGAGAGACAGACACAGAGGGAGGGCGAGCAAGACAGAGAATCCCGCTGTGACTTTAAGGTAAATCACGGCAGGAAATAACCAGGAAGCGTGCCATCAAAATCTGTCTGACCTGCCATAGATCGCTGGGGCCCGAAGCGCTCTGGATGACAGCAGAAACATGCGGGCAGTGGGGGGAGGACTAGGTCTCTCAAACGCCCTGTCAGGACCTCTCTGTCAGTCCCAGTGCACAGCCCCCACCCCCGGCCCGCCTCGACTGACTCACTCCAAGCTTCATTGGTTTGAAATGCTACAAAGTGGGCGTCTGATGACTGGCTCTCTGGGGATCAGAGATGGCCTCAAGACTTCAAACACCAGCAGGCTGACAGGCAGCGAGGGAGGTCTCTTTCCTCCTCTCCGTCTCTCTAACTGCATCTCACCCCATGCCCCCACCAGCCCTGGAGGAGTTTCTAATTGCGTTTCACAGGGAGAGCCCAGCTAAATAAGGTCCTTGTTCTCTCTCTGGCTGCTACCCTGCTGGGGGGCAGAGAGACGGAGAGATCGAAAGGAGGTGTGCCTCCCCTGTGTGACAGAAAGCTTTAACATGTCAGAAATCTTGTGGGAGAGAAAGACAGAGAGCTTTGATTTCCCTGCAGGTAACAGAAGAACACGACAGAACGAACGAGAGGAATGATGGGGGAGAATGAAAAAAGGGAGTGATGGGGAAGAATGGAATCATCTCTAAAGGGCTCATAACCCTTAGGATGACACGAACGCTTGCGTGCAAGTGTGTAATGCAACAAGGCGATGAAGATGAAGTCAAGGCAATGGCACATGAGGATCTACTTTGAAGCTGTCTGGATTTAAATATTTCATGCTCAGCTCTGGCCCCTCCCCTTGTTTGTGGCCTTTCATTATCTCCTCTTCAAAGAGGGCCGGCGGTGGCAAGTCACAGTCCTCGCCTGCAATCTGCGCTGGCCTTATCTGTGACAGCATCTCATTAACCGCACACACCAATTAAAACAATTACTGATAAGAGAGGTGTATCAGAGCCCGCAAAACACACAACAGATACGAGATGTCTGCACTGATTAACACATGTTGTTATCAGGAGGAGCGCTAATCGCTGTCTTATCTCGAGTGTGCCGAGCTGCCTACACAAGCGGATGTGATACAAAACACTCATTCTGCAAAAACAGCTAAAGTTTGAGATTCCCTCCAGTGGGTTAGTGGTTATCTCTGGATTTTAACCATTAGATTTGATTTTCTGCTCTAGGCTGTACAAAAAATAATGTAACGGAAGTTTACTGAAGCAGGGCACAAGATTTTTTTCAAAAATTAAATAATTACATTTATATACTGGTGCTACTACTGATCAATAAAACGATAAAATAAAATAATCAACAATTAATTTTCAGTCAGTCAAAAAACGGTAATATTGTGAAATATTAAACACAATTTAAAATCAAGAAACATTTCTTATTATTATCAAAGTTGAAAGCATGCTTAATATTTGAAATTTCAATTCATCAAAGAATTCTACGAATAAAAGAGTCACTGTTTCTAACATTTATTTTAAGTAGAAAACTTTTCTAACATTATAAATGTTTTGCCTGCCGCTTTTTCAATTTAATGCATCCTTGCTGAATAAAAATCTTATTACACCATCCACCTGGCTTTACATAAATCATCACTATATTAGTCAATCACTATTAGGGCTGCACAATATATCGGATGACATTGTTATGCGCATCTCGTCAGTAAAGCCGGGAGTTCCTTGATTAGTAGTAAATCGCCATCACCTGCTATCAGATGGAGTGGCATTTACTACACAGAGCCGTAGTTCACTGACAAGCTGAGCCATATCGCATTAATTATCGCGGGCATATCGCCTGCTTTACTGACGAGATGCGCATAACAATGTCATCCGATATATCGTGCAGCCCTGATCACTATTAAATTATTATTAAGTAACCAAACTGTTGTGTGGCACCATTGACTTACATTAAATTTTTTTCTTTCCATCTATGGAAGTCAAAGGGGGCCCACAAGTGTTTGGTTACTTATATTCTTCAAAATATATTCTTCTGTGTTCAGGTTTGGAAAAACTTGAAGGTGAGTAAATGACGACAGATCACCCTCATTTTTGGGTGAACTTTACCTTTAACGCAGGCTTTGGATGTGACTCGTCCAATCAGATAGAGCCGGAACTGTTTAATAAAGTTGTGTTCAAAAGCATTAGAGCCACTGCATGTTAAATCTCCTCTAAATAAGCCCATTCAGAGTGTGTATTTGTATGTTTACGCTCAATCTCCTCTGTGGCCTGATTTGTAGAGTAGATTTCCAGGTGGTTGCAATGCATATCTGTGTGTGTTGTGTTATAAGGGCCGCCTGTCTGGCTGTAATAGAGATGCCTTTGAGAGTGCCTGTACTGAACCCGTGTCGAGTCGGCGGAGGAATTCCTCACATTCTCGGCACACTTACATCCCTCTGACGAGCTAAATGTGGACTTTGTGAGGCCTCTGCCCCGAGAGGAGAGAAGCACACATTCACAGTATATGGAGTTATTCCACTCGACTCCACACACACGTGTACAGAATGTGCACACATTGCAAAGTGAGTCTAGGGGTGTTGATTTGTTTTTACATAGATTTGCACAGCTTTGAATGGGTGAGAAAGAGTGTGAGTATGTGGGGAGAGTGTTAATATATGTGCATGATATGTGTGTGTAATTTGTATGTGTATGTAACGTGTGAAGGTGAGTTTCCTGTCAGGTTGATCTGTGTGTGAATGTGTGTGAAAGCTGGCTTTGTCAGGGTAACACGGCTCAACGGTACAGTTTTTCTCTGTTGATCCGGTCGGACCATTAGTGAAGATTATTACATGCTCTGTCAACATTTTCACTGATGCTACTTACATTTTTAATTTTAGCTATAGTTATGTATTGTCAATGTGCCAGAAAAAAATTACTGGGTTAATTTGCAATGATACCAAGAAATTCCAAAGCTATAATGTAAATCATCTAATTAATAAATATATAATGGTTCTATTTGTTTTACCAATGAACACATTATCTACACACACTGACTTCCCTAAAGTCTCACAGCACTCACTGTAGTGAGGGAAAGATAATCTCTGGTGGAACACTGTAAACCTGGACTAACACACATACAAGAGAGGGCAACAGTTTTAGTGTGTTGATAAGGCAGCATCCTGAAGCTTCAAAAAGCCATTGGGCCTTTGCGTCACTGCGACACTGACGGAAAAAACATGAACCCGTGTACAGACAATTTTAAATAAAACCTTAATGTCTGACTGCTCCCACTGCAAACCCTTCTAACAACACATACAGCCATCAGTAGCCAGATGGCGGCTCATAAAGCAAACAAAATCTGTGCCAGAATAAAGCTCTACTTTTCCAGGTGCAGAGAGATATCTACTGAGAGTTACAACCAAATGGCACCTCAAAACACGGGCCCTGAGGATATTAAAAAAACAGGATTGACATTCACGCTTTGTGTGGTCTCAAGACTTTGAGGGTTCAACAACTCTCAAACATTCAAAATCTGTAAATTAGTGTTTGCTAAGGCAAATAAGTAATACTTTTAAGCAGAGAAGGGAATAGTATGAAGTAATTATAAAGTGAAAAGAGTTTTTGTTTATGTGGCGAAGTGGTGGACATTTAAAAATAAATATATAATACCCGCAAGGGGACCAAAGATCCTATAATCAATGCTCGACTACGCCACCTGGAATACAAAATAACAGCCCTACACCAGGGCACACAGGTTCGTTGCCAAATGGGGGTGGTGAGCAAGGATGTGTGGACTAAAATACACAAAAACAAGTCACTTTATTAAAATACAAAAAACATGAATGAAACCATACAATACCTAATGCCACATAGTCTCACTAAACAATACAAAATAACATTTACTAAAGACACAAAGAGGAAGATGGCCAGCACAGATACTTTGGATTTCCACCCTACTCTCAATATCCAACACACAAAAACACAAAGTGATAAAGTATTAAACGCACTACGTGCAAATACACAAATCAAATTATAACCACGGCCAACCCCTCCTGTTCAACGATCCAAAGGAAAGAAAATACACAACTACTGACATACAAAATAAGATTCTACACTTGTAAAACAAAAGTACACATTCATAAACCAAAATAACAAATACATTTATTCAGAAACAGAATTAACTCAATTTAGACAAAACTCAAAACAATTAAAAAAAAGCAAGTTATGCCAACAAAAGCCATTCAATTGAGACCCAGGCAAAGCAGCAGTCCAGTCACATCAGTAGGTTTAAATCCCGCCCTCAGATAAATTACAGGAACCCTTGGACATAGTAGCACCTGCCGGACATAAGAAACAAAATTACTTAGAATTAAAAACAAACTAAACTAAATTAAAATCATCCATACCACAGGAGGTAGAGAATGTAGCCGCTTACGAGACAACACTGAAAACATGCGAGCAATTCAGTCTCCCGTTAATAAAGACCACTTAACATCCGGAAACTTACCTGGCAGCTATTGCAAGAGCCAGTGCACACCAGAGAGAAAACCAGAGGATGCATCAAACTCTCCTGCCAGCCACAAATATAACAATGTTAACATCTCAATCAAGTTCAAAGCTTGAGATTCAAACCCAACGCTACTACACCAACCATTACTCACAAAGTGAGGTTTACAATGGGCAGGACCCATAGTGACGCATACCTGGCCAACAAACCACTAACATTTTTATACTCCCCAAACTGGCCGCTGATAGGCACCCAGAGTTGGCATGACACCAACCAATAACAGCAATGGGTTATAAATCACCCTGCTACATTTAGATGAAACTAAAAAGTTTTTTTTTTTTGGAATCGAACAACACTAGCCGCACGGTTTATTTGATTCACAGCAAAGAAGCAGCTTATATGAGTCTATAATGGTGGTCTAAGCCATTTTTCATTCTCCGCTTTAAAACTACAGGTCCTTCTCAAAAAATTTGCATATCATGAAAAGGTTCTCTAAACGAGCTATTAACCTAATCATCTGAATCAACTAATTAACTCTAAACACCAGCAAAAGATTCCTGAGGCTTTTAAAAACTCCCAGCCTGTTTCATTACTCAAAACCGCAATCATGGGTAAGACTGCCGACCTGACTGCTGTCCAGAAGGCCATCATTGACACCCTCAAGCAAGAGGGTAAGACACAGAAAGAAATTTCTGAACAAATAGGCTGTTCCCAGAGTGCTGTATCAAGGCACCTCAGTGGGAAGTCTGTGGGAAGGAAAAAGTGTGGCAAAAAACGCTGCACAACGAGAAGAGGTGACCGGACCCTGAGGACGATTGTGGAGAAGGACCGATTCCAGACCTTGGGGGACCTGCGGAAGCAGTGGACTGAGTCTGGAGTAGAAACATGGAGAGCCACCGTGCACAGGCGTGTGCAGGAAATGGGCTACAGGTGCCGCATTCCCCAGGTCAAGCCACTTTTGAACCAGAAACAGCGGCAGAAGCGCCTGACCTGGGCTACAGAGAAGCAGCACTGGACTGTTGCTCAGTGGTCCAAAGTACTTTTTTCGGATGAAAGCAAATTTTGCATGTCATTCGGAAATCAAGGTGCCAGAGTCTGGAGGAAGACTGGGGAGAAGGAAATGCCAAAATGCCTGAAGTCCAGTGTCAAGTACCCACAGTCAGTGATGGTCTGGGGTGCCATGTCAGCTACTGGTGTTGGTCCACTGTGTTTTATCAAGGGCAGGGTCAATGCAGCTAGCTATCAGGAGATTTTGGAGCACTTCATGCGTCCATCTGCTGAAAAGCTTTATGGAGATGAAGATTTCATTTTTCAGCACGACCTGGCACCTGCTCACAGTGCCAAAACCACTGGTAAATGGTTTACTGTGCTCAATTGGCCTGCCAACTCTCCTGACCTGAACCCCATAGAGAATCTGTGGGATATTGTGAAGAGAAAGTTGAGAGACGCAAGACCCAACACACTGGATGAGCTTAAGGCCGCTATCGAAGCATCCTGGGCCTCCATAACACCTCAGCAGTGCCACAGGCTGATTGCCTCCATGCCACACCGCATTGAAGCAGTCATTTCTGCAAAACGATTCCCGACCAAGTATTGAGTGCATAACTGAACATAATTATTTGAAGGTTGACTTTTTTTGTATTAAAAACACTTATTTTATTAGTCGGATGAAATATGCTAATTTTTTTAGATAGGAATTTTGGGTTTTCATGAGCTGTATGCCAAAATCATCAGTATTAAAACAATAAAACACCTGAAATATTTCAGTTGGTGTGCAATGAATCTAAAATATATGAACGTTTAATTTTTATCATTACATTATGGAAAATAATGAACTTTATCACAATATGCTAATTTTTTTAGAAGGACCTATAAACTTGTAGTGTAACAGTTTACTTTTCATTTGTCTGCTTACAAAAACAAAAATCAAACTTTATCATTTACACTTGATCAAGATTTAAATTAAATATGATTTTACTGATTTCACAGTCAGTTACAACTGTCTGGTGACTGTCTAGTAACAAACCTCTTTCTCCTCCTAATTAAAAAACAAGGTTATTCACACATTTGTATGACATATGAAATTGACTAATGCCATGTAATAGACTCTAAATATTCAAAATATACAAATAAAAAAATCACTCCTAATAACCAGACAAAAAATAAAACTTTAAGTTAGTTATGGCTCTAAGAGAGTCATTTGTTTGGCAATCGGACTACATAGAGAGTCCGAGTCTACATTGAGAGTCCGATCATATGTTTATGATTCAGTAAAAAGAACTGACTGATTCAGAAATCAACACTTTATTGCGTGCACTGTTATTGATTCACTAAAAATAAAACATAAAAATCATGTTATATACTTTAAAAGGAACATTGCTAGTCATTGATGGAATAATCACAATACACTTCTAAATGGAAACAGATCAAATTAAATCATTTTCTACTGCGCATATATATATATATATATATATATATATATATATATATAAAGATATCTATAACACACACACACATATTCTCTCTTACACACACAGATCCACTGTCTGTTCTTCCCCAGCAGCACCGCTGTGTATCCTCACGGGCCCTGCGGTGGGAACTGTGGTGTCAAAACAACATTGTCATTTTTTTCCTCACTTTTCCATGGTGTTGCTTTGTTCACTTGGCCGTGTCTGAATCCCCCCGCTCCTTTCCTGATGCATTTTTCAGAAGTAACGCAGCAAACATTGTGTTCCAACGCATCAGAAAGACTATTTAGAGCCCCCAGGATTAACAGCTCTTGTTAAATCGAAGGTTACACTTGGCACAACCATAAAAAATTGAGCAGCTAACTATATTAACCAGGCTGAGCGGCGTGAACTGCATTTAAAAGATAACACGGTTTCTTTTAGCATTACTAATTCATCCACAAGGCCTGCTGGTGAAATGCAAAAACACTGGGATACAGAAGCTCACACGAGTGGAGACATGAATTGAACATGCTCTCTCTCTGTGTCTGTCTCACCCTCAGACCCGAAACATCGATTTCTCCTCATGTGTCGATACGTCTTCGCTCACAAAACACTCAAAACAAACTCTCCCACCACGGAGAGTAATTACCCAATCACTGCCTCGGAAACTGATAGAACAAATGCTGAACAAGTCTCTCAAGATCCTGGGAATACACCTTTGCTGGATTATATTTGCACACAAACTACACATGAGTGCAGCAGGTGTGAGTGTTTTGGGAAATAACATTGTTTACAACACTAGAGCGACTCTAGTGCATCTCCTACAAATGACAAACTATAACTGACATGTACAGGTTTCTAATAATGAAATATCTCGCGGTCTTGTTGTGGCTGATCTCATTGGCTAATGAAACTCATGGGATTGCGCTGGTATTTTGCTTTCCTCATAAATCAAGTCTTTTTATTTGCATAATGCTCTTCATAATCTATTTCACAGTTTCAAAGCAGCTTTCTAGAAAATTCTGCCTTAAAGGGTCATGAAACCCTAAAACATCTAAAGTTTTTTTTAGATGTTAACAGATATGCCCAGGTTACACATCACTGAAAAAAATTATAGCACTCGAGTTTATTATTAAGGAAAAATGTTTTTTTTTTTTTTGCCATTTCGTTCCTCCGGATTAAAAAGCAAAGTTGAACCAACGTCACAAAAAGTGAGGTATACTGTATGCGCTTATTTGGAGTGATGATTGGCTGCCGTGGCTGGATAATATGTGTTTATGTCATCAGTTTATAAACTTTTCTCCACATTTATTCATGTGAAAAAATGCTGTTCATTTTGGTACGTCTGATCATTCTTCAACAAATCTTCTTGTGTTCAGCAGAAGAAAGTCATACAGGTTTAGAAACGAAATGCGAGTTAGTAAATGATGACAGTCAGATAGTTTGTAAACTATCCCATAAAATGATCCAGTAAACAAGCCAACTGTGGCAATAGATAAGTAAAGATAAGCAGAATCTAAAATATGTAAAAAAATTAAATTAAAATAATACCGATTGTGGAGGAAAATATATGGCACTTTTACTCGAATTGCAATGGCAAAAGTAGTTCAATTAATTAAGCTCCACTATAACACCAAATAAGAACAATGTGAATGACAGGCAGATTTCAGGAAGATCTCCAATAATGTAGACCAAGTCAACCACCTACAGAAGTCAAGTTGGATCTGTAAATCTGTTCTCTTTAACAGTAAGTATCATGCCCGTAGCCCTGGCTTCCAGTCTGTCAGCTGTTTTGTCATGGGGTCATGTGTGAAAGAGAGGTCAAATGTTACATTTCAGGCTTCAGGTGGTCAGCTGTAAATACTTCAGGGTTGACTGACATCCGAGCGACCCCTCGTGAAGCAGGCCAAGTCACGGACACACAGACATACAGACAGACAGAGGGATGCACTCTCTCTCACACACACACACACACACACACACACACACAGATGCTCAATCCTTCTCAGCATACAATTGTTCCCTGATTACTCAAAGCATTCCAGCAAATGGCTGATTACACAATCAGAGGCCTTTGAAGCAGAATGATTCTCCTGTGGCTTCTGTAATGGAGGCAAAATGAAACCTGTCCACTTGCCTTAGAAGAGACGTCTGATGAGACCTTCATCTGGGAAAACGAGAGCAAGAGAGGAAAAGAGAGATGGAGGGAGAGAGACATGGGGGAAATACTCTACTAACACAGCACATCAATCACTGCACCCATGGGGAGAGAAAGAGAAAGAAATGTGCTCCCTCCTTTCGTTTCTCTACCCTCTCTGTGGTCTTATTATTTCTGTAGAGCGTCTGGTTGAGGTGCTCAGGGAAATGTGAAGGTGACTGTGGTACCAGACCAATGATTGATAGAGCTGAAACAATCAATCCATCTATCCATCCATCCATTCACCAATCTATTCACTCACTTTCAACACTTTGAGTAATTATCCACCAGGGATTTTTCACATTTGTCTATTTTTTGTGTGATAATTATCGATTGCAAAAAAAACAGGTGTACCAAAAAAAAGAAAAGAATAATAAATAAAGAAAATAATAACACACACACACACACACAGTATATATACACAAATTTTCATTTTTATTTCAGTTACCATTTTATTTTATTTCAAGTGACGAAATTTTTTTTGTTAACTGCAATGATCCTGATTTAGTCAAAAGGTGTCCCACAGCATGAAGTTAACAAACAAGTAACAAACATCTTAGTTTTGATTTGGGTACAAAGAAAACCCAGAATCAAATGTGTTAATATTTGTCTGGTTGGTTGGCCGTGTGCAGAATGTGAACGTGTAACGCTTACTGATTTCTCTGCCATCAAGTTTATGCAAATAAGAGAGCACTTGCTGGCCTCAAGAGTGAATTAACAGCACTCTTGTAGGGTGTTCAGAGGAAGTGAGAGGCATTGTGATGGGTCATCATGTACAAAAGACCTAGTCACATACAAATACACACAAACAGCAGGTGCATAGAATGGTATAACTTCGCTAAAGCAAGCATCACTATTATTTGAACCAAACCCAACGTATTCAATTTTGGCACAAGACTTGAGCACTATCTAAGGACCAGAATTCTTTTGAACACCTCAGTAACGCAGTAACAACAACCTAGAACAGTCAGAATTGTGACAATGATTTTTTTCATTAGCCAACAGCAGTCATATTTTCTTGAAAGTGTAAAAATCTAATTTCTTTACTCTTCCATTTTGTTGTGCAATATGTAGTTATATATCTTATCCGTATATAGCCAACCCCCCACTGCTCCTCTGGCTGTCAAGAGGATCGATACCAGGTCGCACTGTCAGGGCCAACTGATGTAGAGTTCTCATTTAACACCTGACAAAGAGGAACACACCAGAGAGACAAGCACAGGGCAGGGGTCAGAGGTCAACCTGCAGCCTTGTCAGTGCTAAGCATCAGGCTTCAGGCCAGTACGAGTGAGCCAGATAAAGACAGCAAAACACAGTTTATAACCTGACTCGGCCCTTCCTAGTTTGGGCATATACACATATATATGAAAACACGTCAATTTCACAAAAAGTTTTTACGATCACATGAGGTGGTTTTTCCGGCAATTTGAAAAAGTATTTTCATAAGTATAAAAATAATATTTCACAAAACTGCAATGGTCACCTGGTGTACGTAAAGTTAGATCATAAAGATGGCGCGGTATGTTTGGACAGAAGACGAGACAATGTTCTTCATTAAACTCATAAAAGACAAAAGAAATACAGGAATACTGGATTCTAAGCAACAAAAAAAATGCCACAATTTATCAAGACCTCGAAGCAGATAGGAGGGAGAAACACCTCATATGTGCAGCTCCCAAGTATAATGGGCTTTCCTTGCCATTAATGCTTAGATAACACGCCTACAGTACATCTCTTTTGATGAAAAATAATGGCTAGTGTGGTGGCTGCGATATACTTAAATCTACTACATCCGGTGCCATGACTTTTGGAACGACTTATCGCGAGAGGAAACAATTATGTTCTAGTTGAATAACATCGGTTAATGGAAACACAGTCATTTCACAATAGATTTTTTTATCAACATTTAGAAAATCTGTAATGGAAACCCGGCTAATGATGTCAATTGAAACCGACAGCAGGCCTAAGTTTTTGACGGACGTGATAACGTGCATGAGGGGTGAACTATGATTGATTTTTGTGTAATTATAAAATGACGTTTGAAAAGACTTTTGAAATGTTCTTCTGTAGTTCATTGTAGTTATTTTAAGGAATAATGTGGCTTAAATAAATTACATGTTACTTAGAGACTGACATGTTTGGTTTGTCAAAAATGGTACATTCAGCTGTTGCAAATTCGTTGACTTTTGAAAATCAAGTTCATTTTTTTACCCGGAAAAGAGTCAATAATTTTCATTGACACACATTTTCAATAATAGTGAAAAATCACTTTTTAAAACCATTTCCATTTCTACCCTTTAGCAGGTTTTGACTTAGAAGATATACAGTATATTAGGGCTGTCAATAGATTAAAAAAAATTCCATTAACCGCACACTTATCGTGAAATTAAGCATACACCGTTTATATTGTTTAACACATTTATTTTGTCATAATTTGCTATATCCAGCAAAGAAATCCACGAGACTGAAGGGTGACTCTCACAACAATGCATTTTCTGCAAGCTTTTTTTCAAGGTAACTGTAGGTGTCTTTTCAAAAAAGGACACTTGGAGACCCCAAAAGGACACCAAATAACCAAATGATATAAGGAGTCCATTTAATTAATAATTTTATGCACACCAAAGCACCCATGAAAATAAAAGCATTACAGAAAAATCTTTTCAAAATTTACAGTGTACAGTATCTGTACAGTGCAACAGCAAAGAGATTGCTTACATTTTAGACAAGTCAAGGTGCGATACCAAACAGGACCACAAAATTGATATATGCGCATCTATATAATGGACTCACATGTGCTTACTGTACGACTCCTGTACATCACCGCAATCGCCTTTACCTTTACCTTGATTGCAAACAGCATCCATCTGGTTTTATCCAGATTTAGACAGAGCTTGTGTTTTAAAGCAAAAAACACACTGGAATGAATAATTCACTGAAAACGCAATGCGAGTCTCTATTCTCTCTACCATCTCTGATGCAATCAGCCTTGGGTTTTTTTTAAACGTTGTTTTGGACTGATTGTTTCAATGAATTTGCTTACTGGATCATTGAACTGAACATTTTCCCGGAGTTTAGCATCTTAAAATGATCTGATTGCAAACAGAGTAGTAAAATCTGGTTAAAGGGTTTGAATAGAAATTTCCAGCCAGGGTTACAGGTGCTTGTGCCATTGTAATGCGCTCGACTTCTAAGATCATCTAACTGCATGACGCAAAGAACATTAATGACTCAATTTCAATACGTTTTTTAATTGCTTGAGTAATTTATTTGTTTTTGTGTACAATTACTTTAACGTGTTAAGGATTTTGAATTTATTGCATACTTTAACGTGAACATTGACAGTATATATAAATAAAATGCACATGCATTATATTGGTATTCATAATGAATTTCAATACACATTGTGAATATATTAAATTACTTGCCAACTAAATTTATAATATTGCAATATTATTTTGGGATTAAATTCACATTTTAATAGCACATTATAATATATTACATATTTACAAAAGAAATATATTGCAAACACAGGCTTCAAATAAAGCTCTTCCAAAACCTCAGCGGTCAAGACATAAGGAAAACTGGTAATTTTGCAACTAAATTTATACACAGAGTGGTATTTCAAAACTGTATCGGTTCTAGATGTTAAAGAACAAGGGAAGTTAAATAGAGCATCCTGGCTATGAGAGAGAGGGGGAGAGCGAATGAGAGCTGTGTGTTCCTGTAGTCAAGAGGGTGTGTATTCAACAGGCAACACTCGAGGACCATCATGCACACTTCACTTCAGCTCACTTCAGGGCCAAGTGCATTAAGCACCCCACTGGTGAGCTCCACCAACAGAGGAAAAAAGAACTGGGGGCTGGAGAAAAAGTAAATGAATGAACGTTTGGAAGGAAAGGAAACTGCATGACTTCAATTAGATCATTGAGAAAGCAAGGTGACTGTAGCTGAAGCCCATGGCGGAATTAAAAGCAAAATACTTTAATGGTACTTTCTACATCTGTTAGTACTAGAGATGGGCAATATAACACATGGTTGACAAAACAGCATTATGACTTTCTGTGAATCAGTTCTTTTTTTTTCCATTTATATTTTATTGTCTTTTCACAATATGAATTTTACAGAACAAGGCAAACACTGACAATATTTAAACACAGTCAAACTTGTTTTTCCTTGAATTCCCTTAGTGATAAGACATTCGTTTTTTTGAAACATAAACCAAACATAAACAAAACTAAAACAAAAAAAAAAATAAAAAAATAAAATAAAATTGTAGCTTAGAACTGGGGTGTGGTATGTGTTACTCTCAGTGACAATCCTTGCATAGTAAATTTGCTTTTTCATCCTTCTACATTGTACATTAAAGAGGTATTCATAAAACATTCAGACCTTACCACAATTCTCTAAACAAAATCCGTTCTATGTTGCCTAATATATTTAATCCATCCTTTCCAGATATTGTTAAATTTATCGACTTCCAATCTTAATGACGCAGTTAACTTTTCCATCTTATAAATGCTTAGCATTACATCTACCCATTCTTCCACTTTAGGCACCAAATCACTTCGCCATCTTCTGGTTATTGCTTTCCTACTTGCCAACAACATAATTCGAAGCAATTTATAATCGTCCTTTCTTTTTAATTTTAGAGTCTCAGCTATCCCAAGATACATAATTTCAAAGCTGATTGGTATTTTTGTCTCTATCACCTCATCAATTACCCCTTTTAATTGTGTCCAGTATTGTGTTATATGTGAGCAACCCCAAAATATATGGAAGTGATCTGCTTTAGTTTCACCACAGGATCTCCAACATTTAGTATCTCCATGTTTTCTCTGTGCTGGGGTCGCAAAAAACCTTAGTGTATTTTTCCATCCATATTCCCTCCAAAATGAGGAATTTGTGGTTTTCCAATGATATTTATTTATTTCCCCCCAATCCTCTCCTGACAACACTATGTTCGCCTCCCTCTCCCATCTTTCTTTTACATATACTGTGTTGTCTGCTTTCAAGTCCTCCAGAATCTTATACAGTTTAGAAATATCTTTCCGTTCTATCTGTGACCTATATGCTTCCATCATTATTTTTATGATCCCTGGCCATGTTGAACCAAGATTAACTTTTTTTAATTCTTCTCCCAAGTAATGACGTAGCTGTAGATATCTATGAAAGTCTTGCTTCTGGAGACCATAGACCTCCTTTATTTTCTGAAAACTCATTACCGTTTGATTTTTGATAACCTCCCAATACATTTTTGGGCCATTATTCCACAATTTAAACCTGCCATCCAATTTATTGGGTGTAAAATCTATATCATATGCGATCCACCTCAAAAACCTACAATGACCCGTTAAGTTGTATTTCTTCACAATTTTAGACCAAATTTTAACAGATACCCCCAACCATGGATTTATTTTTAGTTTCAGATGGGACCTCAGTGTTTCATCGCATAGAATAGCTTGTATTGGTAGCTCCTCAATTAGTTTTCCCTCAATGTCTTTCCATTTTGCAGAATATTCTGAATCACACAAATGAATCAAAACCCTCAACTGCGCCGCCTGAAAATAACTTTTTAGACAAGGTAAAGCTAGACCCCCGCTCCCCTTAGGTAATTGTAAAGTTCTATATTTTATTCTTGGCTTAGCACCCTGCCATATATATCTAGATATAATTTTGTCCAACTCATTAAATTCTTTTCCTGACATCTCAATTGGAAGATTTTGAAATAGGTATAGCAGCCGGGGTAAAACGTTCATCTTAATCACTTCCACTCTTGATACCAAACTCAAGTACGGTATTAAATTCCAACTTCCCAAGTCCATTTTAATCTTTGATATTATTTGATCGTAGTTTGAGGATTTCAATTTTCCCAACTCTTTTGGTAAATTAATACCCAAGTACTTCATGGACGTCATATTCCAATTAACATTGAGACTGTGTCTTATGACTTGATTTGGTTCATAGTTGAAGGTTATGACTTGAGTTTTTTGGACATTAACTGTATACCCTGACAGCATACCAAAATCCTTAAAGGAATCCATCAATATAAGCAAAGATGAATCGGGATTCTCCAGATAAATCAGGACATCATCCGCAAACAGAGCTATTTTCTGTTCTAACCCTGCCATTACAATACCTTTGATGCTATTATTTTGTTTTATCCACTGGCTTAGCGGCTCCAGAAAAATGGCAAATAGCAAGGGGCTTACTGAACATCCCTGACGGCAGCCCCTTTCTAATTTAATGATGTTAGATAAGCTACCGTTAACCTTGATCCTTGCTATAGGATCTGTGTACATAGCCCGAATGGTCTCAATGCACCTTTCATGAAAGTTAAACCTCCTCATTACCCGGAATAAGAAATCCCACCTTACGGAATCGAATGCTTTTTCTGCATCCATTCCCATTATTAAGGCTTCTAGCTTCTTATCTTTAATATGTTGCATAATATGCAACGTTCTGCGGATATTGTCATGGGTTTGTCTATGTTTTATGAATCCAGTTTGATCTAAACTTATAATATCAGGTAAAAAAATTTCAAAGCGCCGTGCTAGAATTGCTGTGAATATTCTATAATCTATATTGAGCACACTTATAGGCCTATAATTTGAACAGTTGGTTTTATCTTTGCCCTCCTTAGCGATTACTGATATGATTGCTTCCCTCCATGAATCAGGAATAGCCCCCCCTTTTAATATCCAATTAAAAGTCTTGTGTAATAGTGGAATTAAAGTTTTCCTAAAAATTTTATACCATTCAGAAATATACCCGTCTGCACCAGGACTTTTATTATTTTTGAGTTTAGAGATTGCTAAGTTTATTTCTTCTGCCGTTATTTCTGACACCAAAACATTATTTTGCTCTTCTGTTATTTGTGGTAAATTTAATCTGTTTAAAAATTCATCAATCTGGGATTCATTGTCATTATGTATCTGGGAGTACAACCTGCTGTAGTAAAATTCAAAACTCTTATGAATTTCTTCTGTTTTATAAACCACAGAATCCGTCTGTGGATCTTTAATTTTGTAAACATGTCTTCCCGTCTCCTGTTTTTTAAGCCTATATGCCAGTAATTTTGCAGATCTACTCCCAGCTTCATAATATCTTTGTTTAGTATAAATCATTTTCTTCTGAATTTCTTGTGAGAAAATCTCATTAATCTCTGCCTTTTTCATTTTAATTTCACCCATAATTTTGCTATCTACTGTGTTTTTATGTTCTTTTTCCAATCTTTTCAAATCACTTTGTAGAGTTTTAAGCCTTTCTTGTTTCTCTCTCTTCCTAAAAGCCGATCTTGCTATCAATTTCCCTCTCATAACTGCTTTGCATGCGTCCCACAGTACTGATGGAGAAACCTCCCCATTGTCATTTTGTTCCACATATTCACAAATCTCTTTTTCAATTTCCTCCTTCATTTGACCATTAAGCAGGCTTGAATTCAGCCTCCATACTGTTTTTTTCTTTTCTGTCCCCAACGTTATATTTAAAAATATTGGACAGTGATCAGACAGGTCCATCACTCCAATATCACAGCTTTCTATTTTGTATCTATCTCTTCCATAAATAAAAAAATAGTCAATCCTTGAATACACCGAATGTGGTACAGAAAAATAGGTATAATCTCTCCTAGATGGATTTAGTTCCCTCCAAATATCCACAATTCCCAGATATGATATTATCTTCTTAATTTTTTTGCCTATAGAGTTTTTCTGCTGTGCTTTTCCTGATGAGTCTAGCTGTGCATTAAGTCTCTGATTAAGATCCCCTCCTACAATTAGCATCCCCACTCCCTCCGTTGTCAACAGATCAAAAAATTGTTTATAAAACTCCCAATCTGATCCTGGAGGGGCATAAATGTTTACTAGGGTTACTAATTCCCCTTCCAATCTGCCTATCACCAGAACATACCTGCCCTCTTTATCTTTAATTATCTTCAGCATTTCAAAACTAATTCTACCTGATATCAGTATTGATACCCCTCTTCTCCGGCCTGATTTATAAGATGATGAAAACTCCTGATTATAACCCATTCTCTTCAACTTTTCATGCTCTTTATCCGTTAAATGGGTTTCCTGTAAAAAAAGTATCCCAACTTCTTCTTTCTTCATTTTACTAATTACCTTGTTCCTTTTAACAGGGCTACCCAACCCGTTAATATTATACGAAGCTACTTTTAATTTACTATTTTGCATTGTCATTTACCAAAACACTATTGTTTAAGATCACTGTCTCTACCCCCTGTGCTACAAAAAACGAACTTTGTGAACAAAAATGTACACTAGAACAAAACAGAACTCTCACTGTTTCCAAACCTGAGGTTTTACAGTCTTCAACCTTTCCTGAGCTCACACCAAGCTCTGAGGGGAATCCCCTGAAGGTTAGGGGGCCCTCATGACCATTTATGGTCCTTCCCATCAGTCACTTCTATACACAGATTCCCCAATTGCAACTTCAAGAAGAAAAAATAAAGATAAAATAAATCCTCCCTTATCGTCCGCTGAAAACGAAAAAATTGCTCACATAGTTCCTTCTTATTCAACGCTGAAAACATAATATGGAGAAAATGTCTTAGCCCTCTATGTAGTATAACGTTACTGCCGGTTACTGTAGTTTGATGGGCCTACTCTTGTGCATTCTCCGTAGATCTTCTAAAGGCTTGCAGTTTCTCCTTGTAGCCCACATTAGAAGTCCCTGCCTGATCCTGTCTGCCTGCTCCCCGGGTGGAGCTCCACATCCGACGCTGGGACCTCTCCAGTGGATCTATCGCTGGTTTGACCATACGCACTTGAAATCCTCTGTCCACCATGTCTCTAGTCGCCTCTGCTGCGGAGTTATAGAGGCATGTGTCTCCCTCATAGAAAACACGAAACTTCGCGGGAAACGGTGTTTGAAATCTGATTTTGTTTTCTCTCAGCACTCTCTTTGCTTCGGCGTATTCCTTTCTCTTTTTCATTACTTCAGGTGCGTAATCGTGATCTACATACACCCGTCTCCCTTCAAAGAGGAACCCTTTTTTCTCCCATGCCTTCTTAATAATGTCCTCTTTACATTTGTAGCTTGAAAACTTAGCCACTATAGATCTTGGTGGAGCATCTTCGGATGGGGGAGGTCCCAGCGAGCGGTGGGCTCGCTCCAGACTGAGCTGGTACGTTGGTGGCAACTCTAGCTTTTCTCTGAGTAGAGCTTCCACAAAAGCCCCCACTGATTCTGCATCCTTTTCGGCCCCCTCTTTGATCCCATGTAAACGGATGTTTTCTCTTCTGGCCCTTCCTTCTTGATCAATTTGTTTATCCTCAATCTTTCTGTGGAGTTTGATGAGCTCACATGTGATTTCCTCAATGCTCAAAACGCGCTCCTCCGTTTCCCCGATTCGTCTTTCAGCTTCATCGATCCTTACATTCGTCGTTCTAAGATCTTCTCTGATGCCGTTTAGACCATCCGCTGTCTCACGCCTAAATTCCCTTATCTCCCGCAGGACTGCCTCCAAATCCGACATTTTTTCTTGTATTTGCGTTGTTCCGGTTGTTAGCTCCGCCGTTGACTCCGGCTCCAACTCCGCTAGCTCAAATGCTAACTTCACTTGCTCGCCGTCCTCGTTCTCGCGTTGCTTAACGTTTCCAGCTTTCCTTCTGGTTTTCCTTCTTGACATATCCCAAGCCCCCAATATTGTCTTCTTTAAATCATATTACACTCAGGCTTTAGGTTTACGGGGCAGACTCTGAACTTTTATCGGGGAGCTGCTTCACTACGCTGTCGCCATGTTCAAACCGGAAACCGCTCGGCCCGATGCCTCTGTGAATCAGTTCTGAAGAGTAAAGAGACTGAAAAGATTGATTAAATCATTCATTTAAATGATTGAATTGATTCTTTCAAAAAATAGACTATCTATCTACCTCTCTATCTATCTATGTGGTACACACAACACACACACACACACAAATATATTGCAAGTAGACAGTTCTATCTATAAGAGAGAGACCAGAATAGGAACAGAGAGAGAGATAACAAGTAAGTCATTCACTAATAAATGATTAATTGGTAACAACATGTTAAAGCACAAAACACCTGTGTATTCTCTTATTTCAAGGAAGTGGTGTGTAAGGTGTGAACATGAGTTTGTGTGTGTGTCAAGGTGTAGAGTTGCATTATTAAGACTTTAAATAACAATGTGGATCTGCATAGTAGAAATGATTTGATTAGCATACCAGGCTCTTAAAGACGAGCTGGAAGTGAACCAAATGAGTGCAGAGAGATAAAGTGACAGAGAAAGCAAGAGAAGGTGCGATAAGGCCCTTAATTGCTGTAACTGCACCTAGAGATTTGATGATCTGTGACATCTTCCTCTCTGCCATGTGCAAACTGTGCTAACAGTTAATTAAGTGTTGCAGGGATGTTGGGGAGAGATTGCTCGGCACTGGCGCGCTCCCTGGATCAGAGAGAATTGTTCTCTGGAGAATACACTGACTGCATTATGAGGCAAGGTGTCAGCCTGCTTCGCAACATTTTAGGAGCTTGTTGAGACCTGAGCGCTTTCTGCCGACCTCTGTCAAGAGTTGATGTTGGTATGCTCTGACATATTCTGATCAAATCAAACACCTTCATTTCCTCCATATTTAAAAATTTCTATTGTTCAGTAGAGTTTTAATGTTCAAAGGAAAAAAGACAGCCTGCTAAAGAAAATCCATAATCATGTTAATCAATTGTTTAAAAAGATTAAAAATAAATAAATAAATAGTTTAGCATTTAATTACAGTACCTCAACTTAAAGTAAACAAAATGAGAAATGTTTTTTGAAATTTTATAGGTGTATATATTTTTTATGGTTTTAGATTTAGTTAAAGGTTGTATCAGTGATTTCAGGCCCAAAAATAAATGTCTAATCTTTCCTAACGATCCGCTAGCTGCCCACCCCATAAGCAGGCTGTCAAAAAAACGCGTCTCTGTAGGCAGCCTAGGCTCTGAGATCTGCACACAAAAACAAATGGGTACAACCACCACTCAAAACCAAAATAAAGTGTTCCAACCAATCACAGACAGGGGCGGGTGTTGTGAGGTTTTGAGCTCGTGCACGGCTGGACGCGAAGTCGGAGCAACACCCGCCCCTGTCGGTGATTGGTTGGAACACTGTTTATTTTGGTTTTGAGTGGTGGTTGCACCCATTTGTTTTTGTGTGCAGATCTCAGAGCCTAGGCTGCATACAGAGACGCGGTTTTTGGACGGCATGCTTATGGGGCGGGCAGCTAGCGGATCGTTAGGAAAGATTAGACATTTATTTTTGGGCCTGAAATCACTGATACAGCCTTTAACTAAGGAAGCTTGTTTCAGCCACTGAATAAAAAATAACATCTCTCACAATTCTGAGAAAAGTGTGGGTTAAATTGCAATTGCGAGAAAAAGTCAGAACTGCGAGAAAAAGTCAGAATTGTGAGAAAAAAGTCAGAATGAGATAAAAAGTTGCAATTATCTTTTACATTTTTTATTCCGTGGCGGAAATCAGCTTCCATAACTGATAATAGCCCTATTTTGTCAAGATTATTAAAAGCATTATTTTAAAAAAAAGTGGGTTCTATTCTACCATACTGTTGAACCCTAAAATATGGAAACAGCAAATTCCAAACTGAAAATATTTTTGAAAACTTATTTGACCATGAAATGTTAACTAGGCTAGTTCAACCCTGAATCACCATATTACATATTCATACAGAGAGCAGCATGATGCTTCAGTGCTAAGGTAAATTAAAAGAAGTTGCCCTCAGGTGACCAGCATGTCTGAGGGACACAACGTACAACCTGAGCCTCAGAAAAACCAGGAGACCAGATCACATCAAATGTCACAGACTGTCAACCTGTCACACATGGTCAGAGTAACACAGTAGGATGCAGGACACACACGCACACACTCCCCCCAGCCCTGCACTAGCCTTTGTTTTGATGGTGGCGTGCCTCTGACCGCAGAACCATCATGGGAAATGTCACTCAGTCAAAACGTAGAGGCAGGTCAGACATTCTGACACCTCTGAGCTTTTCAACTGAGTTGAGTGTATTAGACAGGAGAACACACACATACGAGACTTACTTTGACTGCTTCACTTCCTGACTGTGCTTTATGACTGGGTGGTACAGCCAAAATATTATATTACAGAAGGTGTCATTTTATATCACAGAAATATTGCTCTAACAATACAGTTATTTCTAAAGGAAATTAAAATAAAGCATGCTTATATATAACCATACAGCAATGCATTTTTTTTGCTAAATATTTGTATTATTTGTGTATATTTTATTGCATTTTGTATTTAAAGTAGTAGTAAATATTTAGCTAATGAAAGCTACTTCATTTTTATGTTACTAAAAAGATTATTTTCTTTTTTATTCAGAACTATCTATTCATCCATCCATCCATCCTAAAAGGCATCAAATTTAAAAAGGGGGTAGAAAAATATTTGTGAGCTAACTAGCAGCCTCTTAAATATTTATTCTGAAGAAAAATGCAATCTTTTTGAATGCGTCACGCAAGAGTGCATCTGTTGTATTTGTAAGCAAACATCATGTTCAGTGATCTTAACGTTAAAGTCTATTTACTTCTAACACTTCAGCTTCAACAACACGCAAGCAAGCACAGAGGCAGGTGTCTCCTCTGTTTGTTGGCATCATCTGCCTGACAGAGCTGTTTCTCTGAGCATTACTCCCAGTGTTTGTACACAACACAGACCTTCCTACATGTTGCTTTCTATTCCGAGACGCCGCTGACGTTTTGACAGAACCAAAGATGCTGGCACTCTGCCTGCCTGTCGTGAGGCTTGATTAAAATGGGAAGTTATTTGTTACAAAACCAATTATAGGACAGTTCATGATGACGCAACGTCTCCCCGCATGTCTCTGAATCTCTCTGAAGACATTTCGCTCTGAGAAAGACTAATTAAAGAGCATCAAAGCCACGGTTAGGAACAACAACAGTATTGATGATGTAAAACGTGTCAGACAAAGTGGAAAATGTAAATCTTGAGTCATGAGCTTCTTAATGTGCTCAACCCAAGACATGTAAACATCATGGTAAAAGAGCTGTTTTTTTTCTCCAAGACCTGCCGTAGCATACGTTTATACACTCTTCAGACGCACTGCCTATAAGGGGGGAAAAAAGAACGAGATGGGATGCTGATTTCAACTCATCTTAATTGAAATAAGCAGTACATTTTGAAAAACATCTTGTGTACACGATCATATACCCTCACAGAATGGCCTATTCATTAATGCCATTTTTCCTTATATTCCATCATATATCCATGGCAACAGGACTTGAATCTGTAAGGTTGAAAGATGTTTCAGAGAAAAGGCGGGTGTTTTCTCTTTTACTCTTTCACATCAAATAAAAAGAACAAATAAATCGCACCGCATTCATCAAACATCTTCCCTGAGAGGCGCAAAGTTTCGCTGCAGAAAAACAAGCCCTAAATCAAAGCAACAGCGCCTGTCGTCAAGCTGCCGGCTTAGAGAGAGATCTATTATTTGGAACGGAACAAGAACACCAATCCAAAGCAAAAAGAAGATGGGGGCATCTCAAGCTGTTTCTGTTCAAACAGACCTCCCCCTCTTTTTCTCCTCAGGCATATGTTTGGCCTCTCACCCGTGCCTGCTATGCTGGCTGACCCAGTGTTTGGCTCTTCTGAACCCCCTACGGTCAGCAGTCGTCCGGGGTGCAAGAGGGCACGGCAATCGGGAAGAGAGGCCAATAACACCTGCTGCTCAGCGTGATAGCAGCCTCGCTATTAGATTCTGGCCTGTAGTCACACACACTATTACTTCTGGTGTGTGGTTTCTGCCTCTTTCCCCCCCCCCCTCTCTCTCTCTCTCTCTCTCTCTCTCACACACACACACACACACACACACAAAATATCCTTTTATATGGTAACACTTTACAATAAGGCCTCATTTGTTGACATTAGTTAACACAAACTAACAATGAGCAATACATGTATTACTGTATTTATCAATCTTCAATAATGTTAGTTAATACAAATACAGTCTTCATAGTTTGTTCATGTAAGTTCACAGTGCATAAACTTAAGTTTACAAATACAACTTTTGATTTTAAAAATGTTTTAGTAAATGTTGAAATTAACATTAAATAAGATTAACAAATGGATTGGTCATTCTTACTTCTTGTTAACCAAGTAGTTAACTAATGAAACCTTATTGCAAAGTGTTACCCATAAAATGTATTTCATTGTCATATATTTCATAAAAATTTTTGTTGAGGAGAAAGTACAAAATGAAACCACATATTTAAAGATTGGATATATTCATTCATATAAGTTACTTTTATTTTTGAAAAAGTAATTACTTTGCAACCGTTTAAAAAACAACAACAAAAACAAACAAAAAAATAGTTTATGTTTAATATAGTAAGATTGTAATCCAGACGTACTAAATTCGTCATGCTGTCATTGTCATGTGACTAAAGGCCTGTTCACAATAAGAACGATAACTACAGCGATAACGATATGTTAGCGTCCACGACAACGCAAGATATCATTCTTTATGTTCTAAGAACGTCTGCCGCTTTAAACGCTCAAGCTCTTTAAAGAAGGATGGATTTTGATTGGCTGTCAATGTTTTTATCATTCATCAGCTGGAAAAATTATTCTGAAAGTGACTACAATGAAATCTTATCTCTTATCGTTGTAGTCAGTTATCGTTATAGTTATCGTTGTTACAGTTATCATCCTTGGTGTGAATGGGCTTTTACAGCATCAGTTGTAGCGCATTCACTCCTCTCCCCTGGTCTCATGGGAAAGTAAAGTGTCCATTGGAGGAGCACTCCAGACTCTCTAATTATATGCATGTTTTATGAATAACGTGAATTCGGACATACCGTTTTACCTCAGTAGAGAAGTATTCATATTTGGATGCAGTCACTGTCTTTATAAATGTCATTCACTCAGGTGAATCAAATTGAATAAAAAAAATCAAACATGTTGATTCATTCAGGATCCAAACAAATGATATGTCTTTATGAATGAAAATTTTAATAATTACATTAAAAAACAGTAATTCAGAAATGAATCACCACTACTGTGTGTTATTCATATACTTTAAAAACAGCTGGATCAAGCAAAACAGAGGTCTTAAGATATAATCTTAAAGCCCATGAAAATACTATTAACAACAGCTTTTGAAATGGGAACCTAGCCAGTAGAAAGTGTGTCCAAAACCCCTGTAAAACCATCAAAACAGACCAACCTAACCAGCTTGGCCAGACTGGGTGACCATGAACCATCATGTTTTCATCAGGGTATGAGTGCTTTTCATTGTGATTGCTGAACTGAATGTCTACAGTGGCCTTTCTCTGGCACTGGAACGTAAAACCACAACACGAAGTACAAACTTGCACAACTTCAAGTTGGCTGTGCAAGGCAGCCAACCTAAAACATCCATGACAGCAACAAAGATCGCACCAGCACACAGTTGAACTAGTTTGTGCAAGCTGCGGTTCCCGCCCTAACCACGAACAGGAGTATGACGTGCGATGATATCCCCCCAAGGGGCCAGCTTAATCAATGAAAGATGCTGAACTCTTGAACTAATCCTCCACAATGCCACAGTAAAGCTGTGCGATGTAATTGAGAGACAAACTCTATTTGAAAAAGATGTGCACGGTGAACTCAGAATGTCTCGCTCTTTTTTGTCTGGCTGGCTCTGCGAGCACTGCTTTTTAATCTTCAAAGTCCTGTTTTATAAGTATCTAATGAGAAAGCCCCAAAACAGAGAAACAAAACATTTATTTTCCCTGCGGAACAAAACAGAACCAGCTGGCCCGACTGGGTCCAATTAGATGCAAACTCATGACTGGCTGGCGGTGAACCGGGGAAACCTAGGACGCCCTGGTAGAGCCCAGCCCTAATGGAAACACATAAGGAACATGCTCTTTCTCTGTCTGACCCCCATCACGGCTGTTTTTTTTTTTTTTTTTGTGAGGGAATGAATGTAATTGCTAATCAAATGTAAACAGTCGACAGAATCTCTGAGCATAATGTGGATCTCTAATCACTAACAGCTGGACAGCTCAATAATGGGTGTGAGGGAATTGAGGTTACAGGTAAAGGCTTTTCCTGTCTATTTGTATTATACTCTCAAAAAAAAAAAAGAAAAAAAAAAAGGCATATATAAATATGTACGTAATAACGGAAAATAGGATACAATTCATAACAAGAAAAAACATGCAGCCCCATGACCTTGATCTGCCATTTTCGATGTATAACTTCACAATCAATGAAAACATACAGTTTAATTTTAATAAAAATATATAGTCCTATCTATAGAAAATTAAACTGAATATATAAATAAATTGATAGTCCTGCTGCACTGGTTTTCGTAATTATTGCAGATAATAAATAAGACAAATAAATAAGTATCGAGGCCTACTTGTTAAAAGGGTTTCGTGTTTCATTTATTAGGCTAGTCTACTGTCAATAATAGAAAAAAAGAATGAACGAATTAATTAAAACGAATTTAATTAATAAACAAATAATAATATTGACACACATGCTTTTCTGTTTCATTATTGCAACATCTCTCTCTCTTTCTCTCTCTCTCTCTCTAATAACTGCATAAAGCCGGGGACACACTTACTGTAAGGCCGGTTGTGAATGTAATTTGGTAGCCTAATACTGATCATGCCCAAACGCGCGTTCAGGGCGTTCAGTCTGTGTTCACAGTCGGTGTTTAAAATCTGCTGCAGTCGATGGAAACAGTCAAGTCTTAGAATGTGTCAAATAGTCGTTTAGTGTGTCCCCTGCATTACTCTGCTATCAGTGGCTCAAACCTCAGTTACTAACTCTAAAATTACGTTTTGGAATTAGCAACAGAGGCATGGTATAAGATGCATAAGAAAGAGCATTTTAATGACAAAAACTTGACAAACGTCTTGAAATGCATCATTTGAACAATGTTTTGAGGTGTGGTACCTGTAGTATGAGTGGAATAATTGACTTAAAGGGACTGTGTGTAACTTTTTAGGTAATTTATTATCTAAAATCAATATTTTTATTCATAAATATGTCCTCAGTGGTGTACAAATACCTCTGCCAATTATCTGACTTATCCTCGTAAACGAAGAATTTATTATCTTTATATACATGGGACGGGTAAGTCCACGGAGGCTTCCATGTCATTCCGCCATCTTGAAAAACTATAATAGCAGAGAGGGTCAAAAAGTACTAGGCAAACGCGTTTCCACAACGCGTTTTCATTCAGAGCCAGCGTCACGTGACTGAAGCAGCAGAACCGGACGAGCAGAGCAATGAGAGGCGCTTGTCTAAACCCGGCAATTTCAAAAAGCTGAATTGTAATTTTATTTTCAATGGCGGATCATACAGTGAAGAAAATAAGTATTTGAACACCCTGCTATTTTGCAAGTTCTCCCACTTAGAAATCATGGAGGGGTCTTAAATTGTCATCGTAGGTGCATGTCCACTGTGAGAGACATAATCAAAAAAAAAAAATCCAGAAATCACAATGTATGATTTTTTAACTATTTACTTGTAAGATACAGCTGCAAATAAGTATTTGAACACCTGAGAAAATCAATGTTAATATTTGGTACAGTAGCCTTTGTTTGCAATTACAGAGGTCAAACGTTTCCTGTAGTTTTTCACCAGGTTTGCACACACTGCAGGAGGGATTTTGGCCCACTCCTCCACACAGATCTTCTCTAGATCAGTCAGGTTTCGCTGAGAAACACGGAGTTTGAGCTCACTCCAAAGATTCTCTATTGGGTTTAGGTCTGGAGACTGGCTAGGCCACGCCAGAACCTTGATATGCTTCTTACAGAGCCACTCCTTGGTTATCCTGGCTGTGTGCTTCGGGTCATTGTCATGAAGGAAGACCCAGCCTCGACCCATCTTCAATGCTCTAACTGAGGGATGGAGGTTGTTCCCCAAAATCTCGCAATACATGGCCCCGGTCATCCTCTCCTTAATACAGTGCAGTCGCCCTGTCCCATGTGCAGAAAAAAAACCCAAAGCATGATGCTACCACCCCCATGCTTCACAGTAGGGATGGTGTTCTTGGGATGGTACTCATCATTCTTCTTCCTCCAAAAACAGTTAGTGGAATTATGACCAAAAAGTTCTATTTTGGTCTCATCTGACCACATGACTTTCTCCCATGACTCCTCTGGATCATCCAAATGGTCATTGGCAAACTTAAGACGGGTCTTGACATGTGCTGGTTTAAGCAGGGGAACCTTCCGTGCCATGCATGGTTTCAAACCATGACGTCTTAGTGTATAACCAACAGTAACCTTGGAAACGGTGGTCCCAGCTCTTTTCAGGTCATTGACCAGCTCCTCCCGTGTAGTTCTGGGCTGATTTCTCACCTTTCTTAGGATCATTGAGACCCCACGAGGTGAGATCTTGCATGGAGGCCCAGTCCGAGGGAGATTGACAGTCATGTTTAGCTTCTTCCATTTTCTAATGATTGCTCCAACAGTGGACCTTTTTTCACCAAGCTACTTGGCAATTTCCCCGTAGCCCTTTCCAGCCTTGTGGAGGTGTACAATTTTGTCTCTAGTGTCTTTGGACAGCTCTTTGGTCTTGGCCATGTTAGTAGTTGGATTCTTACTGATTGTATAGGGTGGACAGGGGTCTTTATGCAGCTAACGACCTCAAACAGGAGCATCTAATTTAGGATAATAAATGGAGTGGAGGTGGACATTTTAAAGGCAGACTAACAGGTCTTTGAGGGTCAGAATTCTAGCTGATAGACAGGTGTTCAAATACTTATTTGCAGCTGTATCTTACAAATAAATAGTTAAAAAATCATACATTGTGATTTCTGGATTTTTTTTTTTAGATTATGTCTCTCACAGTGGACATGCACCTACGATGACAATTTCAGACCCCTCCATGATTTCTAAGTGGGAGAACTTGCAAAATAGCAGGGTGTTCAAATACTTATTTTTTTCACTGTACGTATGCCGAGCCACAGGAGAAGAAATCCTTGTTGCCAAAGTCCCAAATTGAACGAAAAAGGAAACGTGACCGCAGAGTACAAAAAACAAGAGTAAATGTCAGGATAGCTTTTTCCAAGTGGAAAGAGCTAATGAAGGAGAAAGATTTCAAAAGAGACGCTGAAGTTGCCTGCTTTCTCAACAAGTCAATGTTTTTTACAATAATTCATACATTAGTAAACATAGTAGTAACATAGTTCATACATAGTAAACGCTTGAAGATACGCATAGTAAAAAAATACATGGTGAACGTTTGAAGAAATCAGACCAATCATAAAGGATATCACAATCATGTTTTTATTTTATCTGTCAGATAGCCTACGTCTCGTCTCTTTATACTTGACTACCATAAAATAAAGCAACTTTTTTTTCGGGAGCTTCCTCTTTTTCTCTGACTGAAAATATCTGTAGCCTACTGGGAGTCGAGAGAGTGGTAAAGCTCCCGATATGTTCTGTAACTTAGTTACAGGACATATTTATATCACATTTAGAAAGAAGTCCTGTAACTAAGTTACCAAATAAACAGAAACATACGCGCCTGAAGAAGTGTGTCCTCTTTCTTTTGTGAAACCTAACGGTAATTTATTTCTGTGTGACTAATGTGATGAATAAAGAAGGCATAAATACTAATTACAATAGTTCATGTTTTTCACAGTCAGTAATTCATACTGTAACATTTGTTTGTTCGCTGTGTCAAGTTGCAGTTTGTTTGAAATTACAAACCTGTTCACCTGAAGGAAAACTCGACGAAGTGCTATTAGAAGACATCCTGTCATAGCTTTTTGGTACATAACGGCTACCGTAGATGCAACACGGATTTGAATAAGCGAGGCGCTGGAGAGCACAATTCGTTTGAATGCAAAATACAATTTCACCGCAAGATGGGAGTAAATCTCACACAGAGCCCCTTTAAGGCCGTTGAACTATTAGAAAATAATTTTGTTATTATAAAAAATAATGATAAAAACTCCGCTTTGCGTCGTGACCGCATTACCACCTCGGGTGTGCATTATTTTTCCAATAATTCGACGGCCTGTCGTCAATTATTCCTTACATATAAGGAACTCGCGGCTCGTGGTACCCTCACAGCGAGGCATAAAATCACTCTCCAAAACATTCTCATTCACGGTTCCATGCTGGTGGAATGATCTTCCCACCCTCATCCGGAATGCAGAATCCCTGTCAGCATTTAAAAGTCAGCTGAAAACTCATCTCTTCCGGGAGCACTTAACATAAAAATAAAAAAAATCCCTTCCCCTTGTCTGATTTTTACTACTATGAGCAATGCCTGAACTTCGGATTTTGAATACTTCTTGTGTTGTTCTTTGCGTCTTCCCGATGACTTGCTTGCTTTGGTCCTCAGTTGTAAGTCGCTTTGGATAAAAGCGTCTGCTAAATGACTAAATGTAAATGTAAATATAAAATGTACTGTTCAGTACATTACAGCCCCCTTGGTAAATATGATCAAAAATGGCTGTAAAAAATAAATCGGCATTGTTTATCCTTTTGATATTTTATTTTTTAAAAATGCAAAAAATCTAACCTTTCATTAAAGTGAATAATTGAAAGTGAAAAAAATAAAAATAAAAATCACATTATGAAATAAATGTTTTTCTCCAAAACACATTGGGAACAAATTATTTGCCTTCTTTTATTAAATACTTTTTGCAACGTCCTTTTCCAAGATAACAGCTCTGAGTCTTCTCCTATAACGCCTGATGAGTTTGCAGAACACCTGACAAGAGATCAGAGACCATTCCTCCATACAGAAAATACCCTATAGAAAATGAGTGGGCTGAATTGAAGAGAAGAAGCGCCAACATGGATCTAGGAATATGAAGTATCTGGAGAGATTCTGTATGGAGGAATGGTCTCTGATCACTTGTATATGGTGTCAAATAATTGTGACCAGCACTATATATATATATATATATATAGTACCATATACACTGTACTGTATATACATTTATATATGTATTCTGAACAAAATTACCCAAGGGCACATCATCACTAATGCTGTAGTGTTGTGACTGGTTGCCAAGGTGTTTCTATGCTGTTGATGAGGTGTTTGTTAGACCTTAGTGGTCGTTAGGAAGCTAGAAAGTTTTGGGATGATATTCTGGTCACGACTAAGTGTCACTACTGGCCATTTAAGATAAAAAGCTTTTTTTTTTAATGGTCATATGCAATATAATATAAAATGGTATATTATAATATTTTCATCTGCTAAAATAGATAGATAGAGGGCCCTATCTTGCACCCAGCGCAAATTACTTTGTACACTGACTTCGGCCGAATACCGAATCCATTGGTTGAGATTCTGCCGAATCCGAAACTGAATACCGAATCCTACTCTCATCCTCAGTCCATTAACACAGTAAACACATTAATGAAGTAAATAACGTCCACAGAAGTGGATTTTTCATTTTATTTTATTTTAATTAAAAAAGAAAGAAAAAAAGAATAAGCAACATTATTCATTTTAACAGCAGCAATGTTGTGTATTGTTTAGGGTCCTTGCCACCACGACAAGTCCAATTTGTATTCTTTTGACTGGAAGTAGGCTACTGTCAAACAACACTTTTTCTGCTCACGAGTTCCATTTTCACGTTCTCACAGCATTCGAACGGTTCACCTACTCTACTGTAACGAGTGGTAAAAAGGCGTGGCCCCTTTAAGAGCTGCACACTCCCTGTTGAACTGTCTGCAGTCTGTTTGTATTGTATCGTGCGTGTTGTGGGTTATTTCTGTTTGATGCTTATTTTTTATCTCATTTTGTTCATTAAGTAATGCTGTGGACGGTAGAACGTGTGAAGACTGTTCCAGAAAACAATTGCGCCACTGACCAGAAAAAACCTAGTCTAAAGTCAGTGGCGCATTGAGCGTACATTCAGATGCTATTTTAAGCGCGCATGCTTGGTCATAATACAGAGTGAACAACGTGCATACACTGTAGATGATTCTCTCATCTACACAGATGCATTTTCCTTTTTGCAAATGATACATTATTATAAGGAAAAATATTAAAACACGAGGGAAAAATAGTCATAAAGCTTACAAATTTACCCAAATTATTATATGCATGTTTAACCGAAGCTAATTTGGGTGGGTTTGTCCCATCCCCAATGTCACTTCTCTTTCTTTTACGGCCCTGACGAGAACATCGATCTCCTCGGCTGTGAACCGATTCTGAAGCGCTCCTGGTAAATGCGCTGTTATATTAGTATTGCGCCATGGAACAAGCGCACCTCGTTCATCATGCTCTTAAAGGGAATGTGATATGACGCTCTGATTGGTTTATTTCACGTTACGCCCAAACCACACCTATGAATAATGAAGCTACTTCAGACCAACCCCTTTTAAACTTGCGTCGGGCGCAAGAGTAATTTATCCCGTCGGTAAAATAGCAACAGCGCCCAAGACCCGCCCACAAAGTTACTTGCGCTTCGCGCTTGATACTTGCGTTTCAGATCGTTAAAATAGGGCCCAGAGTCTTTATTGTCCCACAGGGATAATCATTTCCACACATCCTTTTTTCCTTCTTCCATAGCACAGAAATATCACATATGAGGAACACATAGAACATGTAACACATATCCAAATACATATACAAACACACAGAGACCCACATAAACATGTCAAATGTGAAAACTACAAGGCAACTGAGATGGGGGGTGGGCTGGGGCAATATTACAGTTTGTTCAGGACTGTGATGGCGGTGGGGACAAAAAGTTTTTTGAAATAGGCTTTAGTCCAGGGCTGGGTTTCCCAAAAGCATCGTAAGCTTAAGTTGATCGTAGAACAATTGCCACCAATGGTCTCTACGATCAACTTAGGCCTACGATGCTTTTGGGAAACGCAGCCCAGGTTAGTGCTCTGTATCTGCGACCGGATGGGAGTAGTGTGAAGAATTTATTCATGTGATGGTCTGTGTCAGCTGCTATTGCGCGTGCTAGGTGTGTGATGGCACTGTGGGTGTCATTCATGTCTGATTGATAATCTTAGAAGCAATATGTGTGATTTTAGAGAGTTTGTTTTTGCAAGTGACGGTTAACATTGTGTAGAAACAGCGGCAGTGGCTCAGTGGTTCATGTAGCTTGTCTACAAACCGGAAGGTTGGTGGTTCAATCACCGGTTCCAACTGACCAAGTGTTGAAGTGTCCATGAGCAAAACACCTAACCCCAGCTGCTCCGACGAGCTGGATGGCGCCTCGCATGGTTGACACCGCCGTCGGTGTATGAGTGAATGGGTGAATGTGAGGCAATATGTAAAGTGCTTTGGTGGCCATTGGGACTGTGAAAGCGCTATATAAATGCAGTTCATTTACTATTTTAGAAACAGGTTGAGCAGTACAGCAGGGTGAGTTGAATGATGCTTTTGTAAAGTAGGAGTAGCGGGAGTCTGGGGTAACGGGAGTCTGTAACGGGAGAGTGAAAGGAGTAAGTAGGTCAAGTGCAAATGACGAACACCTGTGTCTGGTTGCAGTAATTGGCGTGGAGAGACCGGATATAAGCCGATCTGGAAAGAGAACGGAAGAGAAAGAAGGACTAAGGACTCATACAAGATAGCAGAGAGAAAGAGTATCATGAGATAACCTGCTGGAAAGAAGGACAGATCCTGTCTGTGCTGTAGCGAGTCTACGGCGACTTTTGTTTGTTGTTATTTTGAAGTTATCCTAATAAAAACGTACGAGTCCCAGTCACGCCGACCCTGTCTTATTCCTTCCAACCTTGAACCTCATCACAATTACAAAATTTTGAATCTCAAGACTTATGAATATTAACCTGGAACTAAATATTTTTAAGCTTCTGAGGTTTTATATTGCTCTCTTTTAAGCAATAAACCCTTTTGTGAGTCAAACTGTATGAAAAGCTCTTATCATACAGAGCAGAGTGAGGACTCTGCTCCTCCGGTGGTGAGTTTTTAAACAGGGATTTACACTGTTTTTGCACTAAGCCAGATTCTGCTCTAAAGGCATTAAACACACATCAGTTAAGGCCTAAGGGCAGTATTCTATTCGCTAATCATGTTCTTCAATTTACTAACTGGTTCTGGTTCAGTTTGTTTAAATAAGGCGCAGGGTTTTTAATCAGTGAAAAGCGTGCAGAGCCTGATCCAAGATCAGCCATATTTTATTCAGACTGAAGAAAGGATCAAATACACAGTGATGACCAAAGTAGAGAGATTGCAGAAGCTGATTTCATGAGACTGGGATTGTCTTGGGAATATTAGCCAACAAGAACAAAAAGAGAGAGCGTTACTAACTCAAGGCTAAAACCCTGCACTAATGCCAGGGACTGATAACACCAAAGAAGTGTTAATTAGGAGGCTCAACTCTTCCTCCAGGCCAATCACATTTTCACAGTTGCTCTGAGCAAGCTAATTTACATGCCTCCCGTCCAATCACATCAGCGCAAACTCTGTGGCTATGCTAATACTCTGTTGTCTGGAGCTAAAAGCTAATGCTAATCTGCTCATTTATCTCTGAGGCGAACTGCAAGGCATGATGGGAGCTGAAGCCATAATGACCTGATCAACCTTTCCTTCCCTCCTAGGGAGATGAGTGTGCCCCCAAGCTATCCATCGTTCTTTTGGAGTAATGAGGGAGGCAGGAAAAGCAAGACAGAGAGATGGGAGTAGGAAGAGAGTAATGATGAGAGCCACTGCTCTCTGGGCACCAACACACACCCCGTCCCGGGCACCAATTACACTGCCATTAATAAACAGGGCTAATCCTTCTAAATGTGGTGTCTGTGGACAGATGTGTATGTGTGTGTGTGTGTGTGTGTGGACTGACCTTCAAACACACACATACATTCACAGCAGGGATTGCAGGCAGGCCCAGCTCGGTAGTCTTTTGCACCTCCAAACTAACTTCCCACATCGAGCCCCTGAGACGGGCACGGATATGGACTATCTCCTTCATTAGAGCCCGTTTACAGAACTGCACAAGCAAAAGAAAAAAAATCCATTTTCTTTAAAAGTCTCTGGAACAGATGGAGGGGAATTAATTGCACCATTAAGCCCCAAAAGAAAATACCATAGCAGCCTCCTTTTCAAAATGTGCATGTGTGATAAAAAAAAATACTTTGGAGAAAAAGCCAATTACTGCAACACTTGCTATAAAATAAAGGCTTCTTTAATCGGCAATAAACACAGGATTGAGATTTACATTGGATTGAATCTCACAAGACATGGCATTTAGTGTCTTGTTATGTCTTAGACCTGCAATATAGATATACATACAAACAAACGTAAAACAGGGTCCAAAAGGTTGACTTTTTTTTGTCAAGTCTTTCTGATAAAGGCCAGCCACACATTTTTCTTACTAGCCATGAAAATGTTTTGCATTATATATACATTCAAATTTTTTATAAATATAACTTAAACAAATTAAAATGACATTAAAATTATACATTATACAAATATTTATATTTTTTATTATAATTTCATTAGTATTAATAAACTATAATATATATATATATATATATATATATATATATATATATATATATATATATTAGCATCATATAAAAGATTTTTATTTTTATTTTTGTACATTTCTTGTACAACTGTACCTGTAACCAAAACCTGAAGATGACAGCATCATGATTTTTTTCCAAATACATTCATTTTGCTGGCTTATTGAGTGGCATACTCCACATATGTGTCGCCATATGGAGTTCTTGACTTCATATGGAGTTTGAGACAAGCTTTTCAATTTCCACCCACTAACTAGTCCCTAAGATGTTTAATAGAACTGTTTAGTAGAGATGATGATAAAGACTATTGAATTTTACATCAGTCTTTTAAAAATTCTGTTTAGGTAATAGTACACAGGGGTTCACAATCAGAGATGATTTAAAATATGGGCTTTGTGCCATGAACTAAACCACAGCGAGTTGTTTCAGTCACTAGCACCAGCAGAGTTAAAGCAGACGAGTGAGAGAAACCCTGATCTCTGAACTCAGACTCTCACAGCTGTGAGCTCTTCTATCACAGCAGTTCAGCTCAGCTGCTGACAGAGAGAGAGAGAGAGAGAGAGACAGCGAGGGAGAGAGAAAAGAGCTTTTAAATCACCAGTAATTTCCCATCAAATATTTGTGCATGTTTGCCTGCGGCTAGTAATTAAAGTGCTTTCATCTGGTGGCTAATTGCTCCTAATGTATCACACAAGAGATGCGGCTCAGGGAGGGATCACTGCTCCAAGGAAACCAGCTGATGAGTCTTAAAGGAGAAATGCAAAGAGAACGGGAAAGAAACATGTTCTTGAGAGGTCCATTGTGTATCCATGAATCAGATACTTCCCTTTCTCTGGGGATATTTACACTTGGTCACTTTCATGTTATCCCATCACTAAGAGATCAAGTTTAAATGCCCTCCAAGAGGTATCTGATTGCTCAAATCACCTCAGATTTCAGATGCCTACAAGCTACGACAACAAAAACTACATCAGAATTCAGAACTTTGGGAGTCCTGAAGAAGATGCAACACATAACATATTTGGAGCCACCAATTGGATTGAGATCTGAGGAATTTGGAGGCCAGGGACAAAAGTTTGGCACAGTGCATTATGCTTCTGAAAGAGGTCATCTGGATCACCATTATCATGAAGGGGTGTATCATTACCTGGTCTGTAACAATGTTTAGACAGGTGGCATGTGTCAAATTAACATCCAAACGAATGGCAGGACCCAGGGTTTCCCAGGAGAACATTGTCCAGAGCATCTACTCCCTCCACCGGCTTGGCATCGTTTCACAGTGCATCCTGGTACCATCACTTTCCCTGGTAAACTGAGCACACGTTCACGTCCGTCCACATGATATAAAACAAAACAGGCGACCTTCTACATCTACTCCAAGGTCCAGTTCAGACGCTTGTGTGCCAATTGTAGGTGCTTTCGATGGTGGACAGGGGTCATCATAGGCACTCTGATTGGTCTGCGGCTACACAGCCCCATATGCATTGTGTAAAAGTGGGCCACATTCCTCGCATAACCATCATTCAAATTTTCTGTGACTTTTGCCACAGTAGACCTTCTGTTGGCTTGGACTACACGGGATAGCCTTCGTTGCCCTTGTGCATTGATAAGCCTTGGGCGTCCAACACCCTGTACCCGGTTTGTGGTTTGTCCCTCTTCGAACCAATGTTGGTAAATTCTCACCACTGCTGACTGGGAGCAACCCACAAGCCTTGCCATTTCAGAGATACTCTTACCCAGTCGCATTGCCCTAACAATTTGGCCCTTGCCAGCATCCATATCACCCTGTAGCCCAAGACTGGTTGCCTACTGAAGCTAAGTAGAGCTGAGCCTGGTTAGTACCTGGATGGGAGACCTCCTGAGAAAACCAGGTTGCTGCTGGAAGAGGTGTTATTGAGGCCAGCAGGGGGCGCTCACCCTGTGTGAGTCCTAACACCCCAGTATAGTGATGGGGACACTATACTGTCAAAGAGCGCCGTCCTTCGGATGAGACATTAAACCGAGGTTTTGACTTTGTGGTCACAAAAAATCCTAGGATGTCTTTCGAAAGAGTAGGGGTGTAACCCCGGGATCCTGGCCAAATTTGTCCCACTGGTCTCTGTCCATCATGGCCTCCTAATCATCCCCATATATATATATATATAATATATACTAATTGGCTTCATTACTGTCTCCTCTCCACCAGTAATCTGGTGTGTGGTGGGCATTCTGGCGCACTATGGGTGCCGTCGCATCATCCAGGTGGATGCTGCACATTGGTGGTGGTTGAGGAGATTCCCCCCTTCTATGTATAGCGCTTTGAGTGCCGAGAAAAGCGCTATTTAAATGTAATGAATTATTATTATTATTATTAAAGTTGCTGCCCTTTTCTCCTGCATCCAACATGTTGATTGCGAGAACTGAATTGTTTTTAGACCATCTAATCTACACAGATCTGAATATGTGGCCTTGTAAGGAGACGATCAATGATATTGGGCACACCTGTGACTGGCCATAATGTTTTGGCTCATAAGTATAAACAGTAGTGTAAAACTCTGACTAATTTCCCTTTTTCCACTCTCTATAGATTTGTGTTTTTCAAGGAAAATCAGAGTTTGTCTCTTTCTCCAGCATCATCTTCTCTCCCTCTGGCCTACTCTCTCTCCATCCTCGATAGCTGTTCTCTTTTAATGAGTAGCTGTAGATGACAGCTTTAATCACTGCCTGTGGCCGTCGAGAGAGAGAAAGAGAGAGAGAGAAAGAAGAGAAGGCCGTAAATGATAGAAGAGAGCCATTTGCATCTATCATTTTCCAAATCACTCTTTATGATAATGCAGTGGAGCGTAGGGAGAAGACACGCACACACTTTCACACACACACACACACACACACGGTGATAGACTGAGGCCCAGTGTCCTTCAACATGACTTCATTGTGCTTTTGAACACACACATACAATATGGTAAGCTGCAGGTGCAAAAGAATAAAATTATTGAATATTTAGAATGTAAACAATCACATGCTAGGATAACCAGCACAAAATGTGACTTTACAGCTCTCATCTTTATTGGGCAATAGAAACATGCAATAAAAACATGGCATGGTCATGGGTTTGATTCCATGGAATGCATGAACAGATGAAAAAAAGCATGAAAAAATATATGCCTTTAAAGCAATGTAAATATCTAGATTAAAGTGTATGCCAAATGCATAATTGTAGTAAGACTATTAATGTTTGATTACTGTTATGTATCCACAATGTCTGTGGGACAAAGGTCCCCTTAAAAATATGGGATTAAAAAAATTATTTAAAAATGGAAAAATGGGAAACAAAGACACTTTATGATCTAAAATGAACAAAAAAATTGTTTTATTGACTGTGTTGATCATATGAACTACAGGTCGGATGTTGTTTGGATCATTCTCAATTCATGCAGGAAAACATGATAATTAGGTTCATCAGGAGTTTATGCTACAGTCATTAAAGCAAAACTGTGACAAGATACAAAAAATGTATAAAGTAAAAAAATATAAAATAAAAATATTATAATTATAAAAAGTTTGCATATATATGGAATTTTAAATAAGATGAATACAAACCAGAAGCATTCATACTAGTGGTCTCAGACCTTTGAACCCAACTTTATATTGAATATCTTTTTAAAACCTGAATGGTAATGGTGAATGTTGCACTCATTTAATGGTTACTCCAATAGACTCTTATAGTTCTAATTTAGTGTTACACAAGTGCCTTTCTTGTTATTTGCAAACGCATACACCCTTCAATCAAAAGTTAAAACGAGTAATAAAAATGAGACGACAGACAAATTAAAGATAGCAATCATGTGTAAATAGTATGAATGCACTGTGAATCTTCAAACACATTCAACATACATACAGTAGTGCAGTTCCATTAAAACAAGTAAAAAATGAACGTCTCAGATCTGCAATGCTTCTTAAGAATAATGAGTAGATGCTTATCTAAACACAAGCTCTTGACTAAACTCCAAAGGATCTACATCCAGCAAAAGCAGCAGACGAGACATCCAAAAGTGTCACGAAAACATCCCAAGCGCCTGTCAAAGCTACTCGGCAGAATGTGGAATCTTGAGCTAGATTAGAGTGACCTTGGCTGTTCAAAGACATTAAGCTGGAAAGACTTCAAACTGCACACAGGACAAAACAGCCCAAATCTCAACAAAGGGAACACTGGCGAAAGAAGAATCCAAAGCAACGCACACAGACAAGACAATAGCCCTTTAGGCAAATGCCTCCTTTCTCTCATGGGTTCTCCACAGAGCCCTTCTCTCTACCCTCCCTCTTGCTTTCTTCTCCTTTCTTTCTCCCTTCCCAGCCCTTTCCCTCCCTCTCCCTGCAGATGGCTGAGGAGGGAGAGGGTTTTGCTTCAGTAATCCCCTGCCACACAGACGGAAAAGCTTGTTACAGTGTTGCTGATCACTGTAGAAAGTCAAAGTGGAGCCAGAGAGAGGTCAGTCGGAATTAGGCCACGTTTTAACTCCATGGATTTGACTAATTCCCCCATAAGCCTTTTGAAACCCAACCTGTTCTGGCGATGCCCAGGGCTCAGGCTCGACTCAGGCACAGAAAACTGCTCGAGAAAATCTGCCTGAGCCTAATTTACACTGGCACAAAGAAAGCGCACACTACAACACACCTGTACACATACACACTAGCGCCAATATTTTTACGAACGCACACACACTCGCACACTCTGGCAGGCACGTTAAGCTTTTCCCAAAGACCAGGCTGGAACAATCGACCAAAGAATCATTGATTTTCAATGGGAGTGAGGGGAATTTGAGAAGGCCAAACATGACACCAGAGCTCTGGGTCTCAGCTGCTTTAGAGCTCAGAGACTCTTTGAAGCTCTATCATGATAATAGGCCAACGACTCAAGGCCTCTGCGCATCAGGCTCTGTTGTTGTCAGTTACTCACTTTGAAGGGAAAATAGAGCTCAGTGCTGAAAAGAGCAGAACAAAGAATGCAAGAAATGAAGGTTTGAAATTTCTCACTGCAAAAAGCTACATTATTATAAAATGATAGCTGTTATAGGTAAAGGTTAGTAAATAGAAAGTGGTTATTTAATTTATTCATTCCTATACAGAGTCCACATTGAAAAGTACTACAAGACATACATGTAATATTTTACTTTGATAATACTTTGTAATTTGTATTAAATTAGAAAATAATACAATATAGACACATTTTCAATGATGGCGTCAGACGTTCAGGCCCCATTGTACTTGTAACTGCAAGATGTTGTTTGATGATAGTTTTAAATATATACTTTGTACACAAACAATAATACAATCCAGTCTGAAAAAAACCCACAGTTAATAATGATTATATAATGTTAATAAAACTGATCTGGTTAATAATTCATTAGCAACGGTTTTTATTTTTATTTCATTTTAAACAGTTGTATGTGCTTATCAATGTATAAGTAATGTAGCAACAATGTTTAAAGTCCCTGTAAAGGCAATAAAAAAAGAAAGAAATTTTAAACACATTACAAAAGTTAGAAATATATTGCTAAAACGCATTACAAAGACTGTGAAGTACTGAACAGTTAAACAGTTTTTCACCATTGCTGTGTTCAGGATTTTTAGGGGCCCGCCCCTACTGTCGATTACGCACTGGAGCCACTGAGGCTGGCCCCTCCCCTAACAATAACTAGAGCACATTCGCATCAGTTCGCCACTCAATCGCGAGTTACTTTCAGTACTATTAGTTACAGTCTACAGTTTGCTAAGAAAATACGTATTACCTGGATGCCATCACTTACAAAACAGATTGGTGTCCTTATTTAAATTTCCGAAAAACTATCATGTCAAGGAAAGGTGGATTCATTTTGTGAAGATCCACCTTGATGGAGAGCTGAGGATCACCACCAACACCCACCTCTGTAGTGATCATTTTACACTTTCGTCAGAGACAACTGGGATTCACTGATAATCCGCTGTTACTGGTGAATGGGGCCGAACCGACTATCTCCCGCCTTGGCCTTCATCCTCCCGTGGTTTCAGCGCAGCCAGCGGACACGCCCCCAGCGTTTGAGAATACTGCTCATTTTTTCAAGATTTTGATGGCTATTTTATTTACTTGGCAGCTTTTTTATCATTCAAATTTGTGGTGTGACAAACTCAGAACACATACTTAATTTTGACTTTACAAGGACAGCACATGACTGCACTTCCCCTGTGAGCTCATAAACATCCACTCATTAATAGGATGCAAAAATCTCCACAAACTATATCTGAGCTACCAGTTAATTAGATTTTTACATTTTGTGAAGAAAATATTAGAGTGAAAATGTGTGTGGAGCTTGTCCCCATATTGCCAATACTGCCTTGAATGGTGTTAGGTGGGTGTTTACTGGCTCAAGTAAAAATAAATACATCTAAATTTAAAAATGGCTACCCTCAAGTCTACGATATTCTGGTCATTATAAATAAAGGTAATGCTGCATGTCGAGGGCGCACAAACTTCATTATGTTGATTTTGTGGAGCATGCAGTGGTATATGACCCTAAGAGCACTTTTCAGTCAGCATGAAACTGACCTTGAAATAAATTGCCTGCCAAGAGGTTATTAATAGCAACTGAAGAGGTTATTGGGTTAAATATTGAGCTTTTCACAGTTTACCTGTCGTCTTTAGTATGACTTTAGCCTACTTTTACTTTCAGACTCTTAGAATCAAACTTGCATGATGATTGATTTTAGGAGCTAAGCTTGTTTGAAATACTTATCCACAATACGGTATCTGATCTAAACGGTGGTGTAAGTATATCGTAAACATCAATGTTAAGTACTTCACAGACATTGACAATTTTCTCCTCTGGGATTAAAAAACAGAATGTCTTCATCCTTTCCCAAGAGACTCCGGAGTTTCGATTTCTAAACAGCAACATGTTTGCATAAAAATCACACAAACGCAGTCTGAAACGGTGATCTGCATTCATAAGCAGCTCTTAATCCCTTCCTGTCAAATTCCGACTAAAAACAGATCTTGAGAGTATTCATTATGATGGCCTAATACATGCCGTATTATTCAAATGAGCTGCTGTCATATGTTCTTGTGTGAATCTCCGCTAGTGTGATCATTTGTAATGGACTGTTTTTGTGCCTGAGGGTTTCTGTCTAGACAAATATGAAAACATGTGTTTGATCTCGGTGCTGGGCGACAGGTACCTCATTCCACTCTGACTGCTCAAATATCCATCAGAGTTGAAGAGAGTCATAATTACCTATCAAACCTGCATGCTGCCAAGCCACATAACAGCTCAGAAACAGGAAGACTGTACAGATCAATTAAAATGTAAATGTGGAGATTAGTGCATGGGACACACACGTGCAAGTGTACATAAACATATCCAGGGTGACACACAAGCACAGGGGTTCACTGGCATGTGGTTATTGCATTAAGGTCTATAGTTCACATCCTACGGATAAAGTGATAAAACCAGTGTTCCAGACAAGAGGCAACACGCTAGTGCTAATGAGTTTTACTGGGATAAAGCTGTGCAATGAATGAGTGAGTGTACATTTTAATGAGTCCATTAAGGTCTCTTTACTAACAACCAAGGACCGAATAAGCTCCCTATAAAGCCATTAGATCACACAGAGAAGTTTAAGGACAGCGGTCAGGATTTTGTTTGTGTTTCCTTTGAATTTTAAAGATGAGTTGTATGATTTTTACAGAACTAATGACAGCTTTAGGAAAGCTTTTGAACCATCTAGTCATCAAAGGATTCTTTTTTTTTTTTTTTAAAGCATCATTGTTTCAACAAAAATACTAAGCAGCACAACTGTTTTTAACACTGATAATAAATGCCTTCCAAATCAGCATATAACAATGATTTCTGAAAGATCATGTGGCAATGAAGACTGGAGTAATGAATAATAAAAATGTAGCTTTGTCATCACAGGAATAAAGTACATTTTATAAAATGAATAAAATATAATACATTAATAAAATATAATAAAATCAAAAACAGTTATTTAACATTCTAATAATATTCCACAATATTACTGTTTTTACTGTATTTTTGGTGACTTTAAAAGACTTCAAACTTATGGCAGTGTACAGTTGTAAATGCTTGCTATATAAATGAACAATGCTTGATAAATAATAAAATACATGGCTACACATGCTTAACTATGATTAAAGAATAGCCATAAAGGCAAGCACAACACCATTAATTAACTAGGACCACTATGCAGAACAAAATAGTCCTCCACAGTCCTTGATACTGATCCGCAGAGGAATATTCTTCTGTGCTTGTATCTCTATATAGGCCCAGCCATGAACAACAACATGGCATGCTGTCAACACAGAAAACAAGTCCAAAAACCAAAGAACTTTTCTTCAAAATGTTGAAATGTGGATATTTTGTTGTTTATCCATCTGTTTGTCTGCATGCAACCATAGTCCTTCTGTATGCGAACGAAAAACTTTGGCACAGCGTGGAGTGAATTTGATTGTGTGGGCATGCATGAGTGTGTGTGGTTGGGTGCAGGGCTTCCCACAATCCCCCTCATTAACAGCTCATGCGGGTTGGCAAATGACTGCTCGAGCCCTGCCTGTCTCTCTCTCTGCTTGGCTCTCATTAGCAGCTGGCAACACCACATGAGAGATGAGTGGACACTGGCACAGAATGGCATTACCCGCTTACTCGCTGTCATACGCTCACACACAAAGAAGTCACTGGAAACAGAGGAAGTGATAAAGAGAGAGAGAGAAGAGAGAGAGAGAAGAGAGAGAGAGAGATAGTCCTCATCTCAGTAGATTTAATTAAAACTGGGGTGAGCAGATGGGGGAGATGGAAGGAAGTCCAACAGGAGACAGCTCATCTGTCTGAGCCACACTCGTTTCCTCCATTTCTCCTCTCTCTCTCTCTCAGTTCCCTTTCTCTTCACCGTACATCTTGTTTCACTCTATCCTTTTTAATGAATCCTTGGCTTTCTATAACCTCCCAATTTAAAGCTTCCACTCTGGATGGATGACAGACGGCCAGTCCAGATCAGCAAGAGAATGTGTGTGTGTGTATCTGACAGTGGTAGGTAATTAGTGTATGGAGGTAAAACAGGTTTGCTCAGGCCTGTTGAGCTGAACAGAAATTCTGTTTTACAATCCAAACAGCTTACTTATAGGTGACCCTCAAAGTCTCATGTCGTTCCAGACTTACTTTCTTCAGTGAAACACAGAAGACGATATTTTGAAAAATCTATACAGTGAAAATCAATGGGCCCAGTGTTGTTTTGGAGCCCACTGACTTTTATTGATGAGGTCAGGGGTACTGAAAGACAAAGAGCTGACCAGACACACAAGAGCTGGCCTGTATTGAATCTCTGCCTGCAAACACCTGTCAGTCATTCAATTCTACACATCCCTTAGCCCTTGCAATTGATATAACAAATTCAAGATTATGATTATAATTGCGGCAATTAACTAATTGAGAAAAGTGTTGAGTATAGCATTGTTTCTCAACTCCAGTCCTACCAGAATGTTTTAGATGTCTCATTAAATATGGGTATGTTTACACTTGTAGTTCGGTTCTCTTGGTTCTTTTGGTCCGGACCAAAAAGAAAAGGATACATTTAGTCCTGGTTCACTGTCATTTTTAACCACGAACAACAAAAAACAACTGTATTTTGCGATGGAACTTGCGAACATCCAAAACAATGGAATTCCTCTGTTGCACACACGAATTAAGATCTGCTGAAAGGAGACATGGTTCTGATGCCTGTATCGAAAGGGAAACAAAGTATACTTAAGCATTCTGTCCTGTTTAGGGTCGCAAGTTTTTGGTTAGTTTAGATGTCTTTGGTCCATGTTGCATTCATATTTCAGTCAAAGTGTTTGTTTGGCAGTGGACCGAGACCACCTGAAGAGCACTGGGGTTCGGGACAGCGGTGTTCACATGGATTCAAATGAATTGCACTAACAGAGCAATCGCACAAGAGTTTGTTTTAATCAAACCAAATCTGTCAAGTGGGAACACACCCTAAAACACCTAAATTCCACTCATAAGCTTCTTAATGTGTTGAATAGGGAGACATTTAAAACATTCTGGAAGGTTGGTGCTGAGGATCGGAGTTGAGAAACACTGGATTATACCATTTAGGTCTACTCCTACTGCGTTAAAATGTTTCATTTACAAAAGTACTTATTTAAACATTCCATCAACTGAAAAGAATCATGGGAAAAAAATATGATTTGTCATCGTTCTGCTCTAATTCTTATTATGCAATATGCATTATGCAAAAATGAATTCAACTACAAATACAGTGTCATAGTCTCTTTTAAACATTTTAAACACTTAAACTCTGCAGATTACCCCCCACAACCAGTGCAGATGATGTGAAAATGTGCATATTCTGTGCCGATACAAGTAGCGGCTGTTTACATCATTCAATGATGAAATGACAATTTCACAGCATTCTCAATCCTGTTAACAACTTTAAAAATTACTGTATAGTATAGTGATATTTAATAATATCAGGAGGGAGTCGTGGACTGGTAACCCAAAGGTTACTGGTTCGATTCCAGTACTGGCAGTGAATGACTGAAGTACCTTGAGCAAGACACATAACCCCCAATCACTCCCCGGGCGCCACAGAATAATGGCTGTCCACTGCTCCGGGTGTGTCATGGTTTGCAGAGTGTGTGTTCACTACTCCCTACACCTAATGTGTGTGCACTAACTTGGATGGGTTAAATGCAGAGGACAAATTCCGAGTATGGGTTACCATACTTGGCCTTCACATGTCACTTTCAATTACTTTAAAATAAGGCAAATCATCTCAAAACTAAAAGGCATGTTCTAAAAAAACAACATAATAAATAAATAAATAAATAAAGGACATGGTAAATGTCAGCTAAAATCAAATAAAGTGCATAGGCGACTGTTTATCATAAATTAATACTTAGAAATGTCCATGCATCACTTAAAACGCTTTTCCACTTTCTAACCTTTTTACTTTTTTCTTTCTTTCTTTTTTTTTTGCTTAGCTCAGTTCTCTACTACATTAATCTCATTATCCTTTGAACCTTTTCACCACTGATGCCAAATGTAATTTGTATTCTGCGGCCCGGCAAAGAGCCCTAAACTGATTATCCCAGTATAAACCGTGGCAGTCCTGGATATTGTAAGGCCTGAAAGGCCCTTCTAGCCTGTGAAAGGGGTTCCCATATGCCCTCAGAGTTTCATGACACAATGTTGCGTCTGCTTTGCAAGGAAGAAATTAAGCGTGTGAAAGTCTACGCAAAGCCCTCATTTTCCAGTTAATCAAATCTCTGCCTAATCAAATTAGTGCACATAATTCAGCTGGATGCGTGGCACAAAAAAGGCATTATCCCCTCTCTCTGAAGCTGAAAAGAAGGGAACCAGCGTGGTATCTCTCCCTGGGCCTCCACATCAGCCGCAGTCAATAGAAGAGGCTCGAAGATGGAGACGGCCTCTCAGGGGGTCAGAGGGGAGGACTTCAACAGGAAGGGGAGGTCCGAAAAGGGGTGGGCAGGGGTGTTAAAGTTGGAGCCACCGGGGTAAGCAGAAACTGCAGGGTGGAGGGAGACTTTGGCAGCGATTAAGTTCCCAGCTTATTAAAAGGCCTGGCTCAGTTCTCTCCTCACGGGAGCAGCCCAACGCTTGCTAATGAGGTACTTGTTTAATTTTCTTTCAAAGGGCTGGACATCTGTGACAAACTCTCTCTCTCTCTCTCTTGCCCCTCCCTTCACCTCGCTCGGCCTCCCCACACAGACAAAGCCCATCTATCAATAGACCTACAGCGCCTCTCTGGTTTGATGAAGTGTTTTCCATTGTATACAGCAGATAATGTGTTCAGAGTACGGCAGGACTATCAGTATTACCTCTGATCTCTCATCCCAGTCAAAGCCAATCATGAAAACTCAATAGCGCTTTGAGTTCAATGGCGAAGCAGGCAGAGAATCTCCTCCCTCTCTCTAATTGATTTCCCTTCCATGGATGATTCGTGCGTGAGGGAGCGTCGTGTGGGCCCGCGGCGGTGGTGGCTTGCTGTCCTTTACCTCAATCTTAAGGGCTTGTGTTTGTGAAGTGCACCAGAGCTGTCATCTAGGATTAATTTTTATGACTTGAGGGACCTGATCTTACCATCCATAGCTGCTGCATGGACCAGCTTATTTGCTTGAGTGCACTGACTAGAAGCACTTCCTTTGGGTAAGCAAGACCCAGAATGCTCTCTGGTTATGGCCCTGAGACAGAATTGAAGCAAGCATTTCCTGTGTATCCTCATCTTAAACCTTTACTCTTCATTAATGAGTCTTTAATGTGCATTACTGGCTTTCAAACTTCTTAGTGGAATCTATAATATATATATATATATATATATATATTTTAATCCAAGTAAGATATAACTAAAAATGTAATACTAAAATATAAAATCATTGCATAAGAAGGTATTTTGACATTAAGCTCAGGTTTCACAAGGCATAATTTTAAGCCTACAGTAGTCCCAGACTACAATGCATGTTGAGCTGTTTTAACAGAAAGCAACTTATCATATCTTAGAAAATACCAGTGCCATTGTTTTATCTCAAGATTAACACCAGTAATGTTTTTTTCTAAGGCATGTTTATAAAAGCTACTTAAATGTCCTTATTGAGTTAAAGTCTAATCCTGGCTTAATCTTAGCTTCCATAAAATAATATACAATAAAAAAAGAAATACATGTCATACATAAATACAGAAATTATACATTTCACTTTTAACCTTCCACTTCACACCTGTATATTCGCTTTCATTTCAGATTTATCTGGCCTTAAATGTCACATAAACAAGCTTGTGGTTTAACGTATAGGATCAGTACTTTTTTCGAAGGAAATTAATAATTCAGACTTGATTTGATAAAAAGTGACAGTATAAATTTACAATGCTACAAAAAATTATATTTCAAATAAATTACAAAACAATGCTGAGTTTTCTATTAATCAAATAATCCAACTCAGCATATTACAATGTTATGGGTTATAATGATTTCTGAAGGATCATGTGACACTGAGGACTGGAATAATGACTGCTGAAAATTCAGCTTTGTTTAAAATGTTTGTTTGTTTTTTAGTTTAAAATAAGAGAATAATTAAAAAAATTACAAAATATTACCAACCCCAAGCTTTTGAACAGTAGTGTACATGTCAGTCACATGGTCCCTTCTTATATGGGCCAAAACAAGCTGCAAACTGTATCAAACTTTGCACCCATAATCAAATGTTTGGCTACATTTAGTGTCCTCTTAACACATCTTCTACATTAGCATTTCCCAATAAACTCTACAAAACACCTCAAGGCTCAATAAAAGAAATGTTGAAAGATGTGTTCCACCTGAAAAATCTGTATGTCAATGTTAAAAAACAGCAGGGCAATTTCTAAGAAAAAACACTAGCATTTTGCCACCAGATGAGAATCATGATCATTAACAGATAAATACGATCATAAAAGCTATAAAGATTATACAGTTCTCTCCACTCTAGTTTAATTATATTTCTCCCTTTTGTCTCTCTGGCCTCTAATTGGTATTCAAAGGAGTGCGTGTCTTGTCTCTTGCTGTTGGTCACTTCTAGTTATTTTATAATACATTCCCCCCTCTCTCATTATGAGAACTGCCAGATTCATACTTGCACTTTGATACCCTCCCTAATGTGAGTAGACAGACACAGCATACCAACATGCTCCTCCCTAACCACCTTCACCTCTCTTTATCAGAGAGTGTGTGTGTGTGACTGCCAGACAAATCAAGCACCAAAACAGCTTCAATCTGCTCAATGTAAACAGGCACTAACAATGGCAGGAGGTCAGAGGTCAATCCCATGGATCAAGCCTCAGCTGGAACGCGGTTATTGCTGGATTGAGTCCACGGGGGGAGGGGGCGTTGCTGAGGACAATGACGGAGGCTTAGCACCCCGAAGCCCTAAAGTCAGATCATAACTAAACTGCATGTTATTATAGCCTAGCCTCAAGAGAGGGCCATCTGTGCTGTCTAATGGGCTTCAGTGAGGCGGTCAGAGCTCAAGTTCATTTACGAAAACGATGATGATGATGACAATGTTAATGGTGCTACAAGGAAACTAGTCTTGCCACGGGTACCCGCAAGAAATCCAACCGAGCTACCGGCCATTCGCTGCACCCCGCTGTTATATTACGACAAGCTTTACAAAGTGCTTTTTATGAAGCTTTTTGCTGTGAGGCATTGTTGTTGCAAGTTATGGTTTGGCTGGATTTTGTGTTTATTCAACAAAACACTGTATACGAAGTCAAAAACACTGGATGATAGATTCTTTTAATGTTCAAATTGGCAACAAATCAGAGTTGCATGATTAATCGTTAAAAGATCGCAATTTCGATTAAACCACCCATGAAATCTTATTCATAAATGACAATGATTCTGCTATGTCTAATATACCTTTGACAAGTAGCTACAATCACATCAGAACATTGAAATCTGCATTCACGCTGCCACTGACCCCGAGAGAGAAGTTGTCAAGTATAAGTATGAAACAGCTTCACAACATACAATATTTCTGTGTAACAATAATTCAAATTATCACAGAAGTACTGGGATAAAAATGTATAATTCGAATATAAACACTGATGTCTACGGTAGCGATCAAATTTTTTTTACATAAACTTGATTCAACTACAGATTGTATCAACTACATTGTTACACCAGTAGGTGGTGACAAGTGACCGTTAAAATAATTTATTGTCACTGAATCATTCATTCAAGAGATTTGTTCAAAAACGCTGATTCATCCAGCAATGAAACAAGGGACGTTTTATAAATGAATAATTTGATTAATTCTATCAAACCGATCAACAACAAAAAACATTTTAAAAATATATATATAACTTTAGTCAATTACATGGCATTTTGTCTACTCGTCTATTCTGAATCATGGAAGAATTGTGATCTCTATTTAAAAAAAAAAAAAAACTGTGTTTCTCAATGTATCCAGAATCGTGCAACTCTACAACAAATAAATTTTAAAATACACGTTGGATACAAAATAAAACACAATTGTTTTTTTAATCAAATCTAAACGCCATCCCAGAGTTCTATAGTGTTCATGTCAGTCCAGACGACCTCGGGGTGGCATGGTTAGGTGTGTATCTGATGTGTTTGTGTGTTTAAGTGGTGGCCATGTCTTCTGTTGACCGTGAGGTGATCAGTCATGAGGAGGTGTGTGAGAGACAGGGCCTGATAAATGTACTGTAGAACAGATAAGGTCAGAAAGACAAAGAGAAAGAGGGGGTCAACACCAGATTCATTAAGATCACCATTATCTCTGACTAACAGTGAACTATGGTGACAACGAGAGGCAGCGAGTAGGTATAAATATACTCTATGAAAGTGTGCACATTGTACAAATGTGGATTCCCATTTGCAGTCATTTCACCTATTTTAACACTTTTGCTGTAATTTAATGCTCATTTAAAGTTTAAAAATACTTATAATTCGATAATGCAGATAAATGTAATCTTTAGCAAGTCTCAAAATGAATATTCATTTTTCATACTGTACATTTTAATGTTGTGATGCCTAAATTCACTTTAGCATTTAAAACAAATGATTTTCACTTTAGTTAGAGCTTCAGTTTTTTGTTCACCCAAAAATTCTGTCGTTCCAAAGCATTCTTAAAATATCTTCTTTTGAGTTCCGCCACACAGATTTGGAATGACATGAGGTTCTGATGACAGAACTTTAATTTTTGGTGAGCTATCCCTTGAATTTGTATAGACAAAATATAATAGAATTTTAATATCACCATTTATTGGTTACAGACAATAACATGAAAATAATTATCGACGTAACAGGATCTGCCACTCTCCTAATTGCATAGGAAAACATTACAGAACACAACAATGCATAAAATCGAACTTGCATAGCTAAAAGTGCTACACATATCTTCAGGCTTTCCTCATATACTACATGTTCTCAGCTCTTCATTAAAAGTGCTAGTAAAAATCAAAAACGTATCAGTGGTAAACAGTTCTGTCATGTTTTGCCAGTACTGAGAACCATTGCTAGCTAGAATAACAGAAACAACAAAAAAGCCTGTGGAGGTGTTTCTTGCAGAAATCCAGCCAGCAAACTCTCTGCCCTGGTGAAATGTGATCAGAAAAGCCCTACAGCTACACCGCTCCTCCAACTTTCCCCTCCTGGGTTTCCTCCACTGTAACAGATCATATTTTTTATGTTGTGGGTAAACTTTGCTCCTGGCTACACCTTCCGCCACGTAGTGAATCATCATGCTGAGCCTTGGAGGTGGCCTTGAGAAAACCAAACACGGGCACGAGGAGTTTTAAACTGAGCCGTGAGGGTGGATGGGGTGAAGCTCCTGACAGGCACTGCTGCTGGCAGTTACAGAGAATGTTAAATCATGCATGCAGGTGTCGGGGCCTACAAACAAACTGGACCCATCCTGCCAGGCTTAAAGTGAACCATAGCATCTACCACTCAAACACTGACATGGAGGAAAGAAGGCCAGGGTAACCTCCAGCTCAACTATTTCATTTCTGTCAGACGTACAAATGTTCGTGCGGTGTATAAAAACACATTCCCACAGATTTTCTGGATATGGCCGTTTTTGTTCCCCCAGAAAAAGCCTTAATAAAAAATAGATGCCATATTTATTTCTAACAAGTAGTACGCTATGCAAAATATTTGATTGGCCAAAAAAACAAAAACAAAAAAAAAACAGAGAAATACTAGGTTTTAATTGTGCATATATTCTTGTGTACACTAGCAGAGAGACATGGACTAAATATCAAATTTTGACTCTTTAAAATATGACAAATGCTCAGATTTAAGTTGATTATGTAAGATCAGAGAGTGACCACAATTCTTTGAAAATGCTGTTTCAGAAAACATTCATGTAATGAGATTCTGATCTCATGTAACTAAAGATTTATGAGCTGAAAGCAATAAACTTATTCAGTTTGATCAGCAGTTGAACATGACATATCAAGAATACCCAACTGTGAGAGAGCCAGCGCTTCAGAGGATTTAACTATCATTATAATATTGTTGACACACACACCATGGCAATGATACACTTCCTCAGCTAACAGCATTATACTTCATTAATCCTGATAGAGCACGTAATTCATGCAGAAAAGCAGTAGGTGATGCATACAAACGAACACATGCGCAAATATACACTTCTGTAAGAGCACAAAATGTGTTAATCACATAGATTAGGATTAGCCTGTGATGTCTCCGAAACAAAAGTGAGATTAAAGCAGCGTTGAACGGTAACATTTCTCAGCAGAAATCCCATTTGCTTCATAATGATACTACTGATGAGCATCTAAAGCTTAGCTGAGCTTTGCAAATGTAAACAAGAAATATCTCTTTACATTTCATATGAGTCACCATGCAAAAAGCTGCTTTACAAAGAGAGAATTCAAAGAAGTATATGAAATAGTAAATATATTGTTATTATTGTTAACTAAAATTAAACCAACTAACTGGCAACAAGCTGAAATATGTTTGAGTTGAGGCACTGAAATTACTAACTGGAAATAAATATAAACTAAGACGGAACTAAAACCTTAAATAGTAATATTTGGAAAAATAATAATAAAAATGACAAAAGCACATAAAAATTGACAACAAAAAAAGAAAACTTAAAAAGATAAAAATAAAAGAAAATTTTAAATATGAATAAAACGATATAAATATACCATTATAATACTGATAATTCATAACATTTATGAATTGTGCTAATAAATAAATCAAATTTATAGTTTATTTATAATTTACGTCAATAATATAATAAAAAAAAAAATTGCGTAAGTGGCCGTTCATATACATGTATCGTGTCTAAACGCATGGAAATCGCAGCTGCGATGCTTTTTCCTTCTTCCCAAAGCGATTGGAGATGGTTAGGTGGTTAGATATGGAGATGAGAAATAAAAAGCCACCCTGTACAGCTATGATCAGCTGTTCGGCTTTCAATGTTGTTACGGAAATGCCGAAGCTGATCGGTTGTTTTTTGTCACATGACCTGCGGTGCGCTTGCGGCATTCTGAAAAGTTGAGATGTTTTCATTTCGCCGCGGCATAGGCGCGCCTGGAAAAACATGTGCATGTGCATCGCGACCACGTCTCTTCCATAAGCGCTTGCCGCGCACCTACATATTAAACAACGAACTTGAGCATGCAAAAAACGCGATATGTGAACGGCCCCTAATTGACCTTTAAACTGACCAATGAAGCTTTTGCACTAGCCAAACACAGTCATGTGTCACAGTCATGTGACATGAGAATGGGATTAAACCTCCATCTTAGCTCAAGTTAACATCTTTACACATGCTACACAGTGCTACCAAGTGTGGAAGGTCCACTAGAGCCCCAATGGAAATGTCAGAGCTCCTAGCCAATGTCAACTGCTCATTGCCATCTATAGTTCATAGCTCTAAACTGACTAGCACTGACTTGCTGAAAAATTCAAATAAGAATGCTGATCAAGGATCATTTTATGCTAAGCAGATCTGACAACAATGATTCCAGCCTAATTTTCTCCTAAGGCCCGTGAGCCCTGAGAGGGTGGCTGTATATGCTCGAGCACAGTCCTGCCCAGTGCCTGCCATCTGTGGCTGATGCATTATTTAGCTTGCTCAGCCACTGATTAGCATTAAAGCTATGGTAATGGCCCTCCGGGCTCCTCCAGGTCTACCTACCTCCCAGCACACCCTGAGGTCTCTCTCTCTCAGCTGATCTCTCTTTCACTCACTACCTTCTCTCTGCATTTCTATCCTCTTAACTGGCCAGAAAACGGTAGCTTTAATTCTTTATGGCATGTGTATTCAGGTGAGAGACCGCATGAAACCAATATTGAAGTTTTGTGGCATTTAGTCCATGTCTGTTAGCCTTGAAGCCGTCTAATATGCTAGTTCAGTGGATCCAAAATACTTTAATGTACAAAAATCTTATTAGCATTGTTTATATTGTTAAAGGAAATACACCACTAAAGAAATCTACTCTTGTCATGTGAGTATTTAAAAGTGGCCAATTAAATAGAGACAACGCTTAAGACAACTTCCCATGAAGCATCTTCGTTGAAGCCCATCCAGCAGGTTTGAGTGTGTGTGAGTGCCTTTGATAAGCTTCATTAATAAACATGACATCCTCTAATACACAGGCTGCGGCATATGGTAAAAGGCAGAAAGAGGAAGGGAGTGATTTGCTGTTTGCTCTGAAAAACAAACAAGCCAACAGGTCCTGCCAGATGGCGGCGAGTGCTGTTTGGGAGAGAGCGAGCAAGAGCGAACAGGGAACAACAAAGAGAAGAAGAGGAACCAGACAAAGGTGAAAGGAGCTTTAGGAAGGATGGAGAGTCGTCAATAGTTGCCACCAGCTTCTCAACTGGTAAACAAATCAAAACATATTTCTGCTGAGCTTTTTATACATTTGATGATCCTACCTCAGAAATTCTGTCAGAAACCAGGACAGAAAAAAACGTACAAAACACAGTTTGGGGCAAATGAAAACATAGCTTGAGGCCTGCAATAAATCTGAAAAACAAAAATAACGCAATACAGAGAATACCAAGAAACTCATTTGATGTTTCTCCTCCTCTATGTGTGTGTGTGTGTGTTTAAATGAAATGCAAGCTCAGCTAGGAGTTTGCTCACTTTGAATTATGGCAATTCTCATTAGCATAACTAAAACATTTCACATGGGCTGCCCCAGTAAGTGAACTGTGATTTATTTCCACTAGTTCAGCCACACGGCCAACATGATCACTGATCAACCTGTCACCCCTTTAAAACATTTACACCCTAATTGGGTGTTCGTGGCTAATCATTTGCCTGTAATGGTGCTGTAGATTACTCTGCGGCAGCCGGAAATGCAGCACTGTGCGACAGCTCACTAAACCCTCTTTCATTAGACTAGGGCTGCACGGCATCGAAGAAAATTTTAATATGCAATACCTTGTTATATACATCAATATTCGACATGCAATACGATAATGCTTTAAGTGTGTAAAATCAATTAAAACAATATTTAAATAAATATGAAAACTGAAAATGATGGTGGATGATTAGTTATTTTTCTTATTTAAAATGTTCTTTGTTAATGACAGCTGAAGGTATACTGTATTAGGCTGCTGTCACTTTAACTAATGTACGAATCCTATTGACATACATCTGATTTCTTTCCTAACTGTTTACATTCACTTAAAACATAATCGACTGTGTTTACATTAATACTCGCCAAGGCATTTTAACATAACTGTGTTAGAGTTATTTGACTGTTCGAGTGCGAATGTTCGAAGTCACGAAAGAGAACTAAATTTGGGATCGCACGCTGTCAAAGAGGCAGCTTTCTGTGCGAAAGTCACAAATAACAGCCGTGTGCCCAGTCTATTCTCTGATATATGCGTCGACCTAAAACTTTGACTTTTTGCAACTTTTTGAAGTAGCCTATTAAAGTATTTCAGATATCTATTTTAATATATTTTTAAAAAAATAATTTCCTCCTGTAATGGCAAAAATGGATTTCCTGCAGTTTTCAGTGTCACATGATCCATTCATTTATTTAAGAAAAAAAACATTTGAAAGGTAGTGTATAAATACATTTTTTATAGTGTTTTTTTTTTGTGGTGGTGCAACTTGATGAAAAAATTCTTAATCTTGCTACATCTATTCATTTAATGAATGCAAAGTGTGCCCTCCACATTCTCTATGATGTTCAGGGCAAGCATCAGGGTTTTGTCAGGCTTGCACAACCATGTCCTTTAACGCAACTGTACTTTCTTTCAAACAAGCCCTTTAACAGCAGTGACAATTGCAGAGATGCATTATTAATGCCCAGCCAAGGACCCATGTTCAGAAAGGCCTCCACTAGTACTGTTTCCTCTCCTCATGTCTCCTCTAGCTCAATCTCTTTCTTTACCAGCTGAGACACAAGTAACTCAATAACATGCACAGCTAATATCCAAGACCACTGGATGTGGTGTTAAGCCTGGTGTATTGACAGTAACTACAAGACATTTAAGATGACAACCTTGTGTGACTGGCATATACTAAACTCCTTGGTAACACATTTGGGCAGCTATACTGTGTGTGTGTGTGTGTGTATAAATATACACTCACCGGCCACTTTATTAGGTACACCTGTCCAACTGCTTGTTAACACTTAATTTCTAAGCAGCCAATCACATGGCGGCAACTCAGTGCATTTAGGCATGTAGACATGGTCAAGACAATCTCCTGCAGTTCAAACCGAGCATCAGTATGGGGAAGAAAGGTGATTTGAGTGACTTTGAACGTGGCATGATTGTTGGTGCCAGAAGGGCTGGTCTGAGTATTTCAGAAACTGCTAATCTACTGGGATTTTCACACACAACCATCTCTAGGGTTTACAGAGAATGGTCCGAAAAAGAAAAAACATCCAGTGAGCGGCAGTTCTGTGGGCGGAAATGCCTTGTTGATGCCAGAGGTCAGAGGAGAATGGCCAGACTGGTTTGAGCTGATAGAAGGGCAACAGTGACTCAAATAACCACCAGTTACAACCAAGGTGGGCAGAAGAGCATCTCTGAACGCACAGTACGTCGAACTTTGAGGCAGATGGGCTACAGCAGCAGAAGACCACACCGGGTGCCACTCCTTTCAGCTAAGAACAGGAAACTGAGGCTACAATTTGCACAAGCTCATCGAAATTGGACAATAGAAGATTGGAAAAACGTTGCCTGGTCTGATGAGTCTCGATTTCTGCTGCGACATTCGGATGGCAGGGTCAGAATTTGGCGTCTACAACATGAAAGCATGGATCCATCCTGCCTTGTATCAACGGTTCAGGCTGGTGGTGGTGGTGTCATGGTGTGGGGAATATTTTCTTGGCACTCTTTGGGCCCCTTGGTACCAATTGAGCATCGTTGCAACGCCACAGCCTACCTGAGTATTGTTGCTGACCATGTCCATCCCTTTATGACCACAATGTACCCAACTTCTGATGGCTACTTTCAGCAGGATAATGCGCCATGTCATAAAGCTGGAATCATCTCAGACTGGTTTCTTGAACATGACAATGAGTTCGCTGTACTCAAATGGCCTCCACAGTCACCAGATCTCAATCCAATAGAGCATCTTTGGGATGTGGCGGAACGGGAGATTCGCATCATGGATGTGCAGCCGACAAATCTGCGGCAACTGTGTGATGCCATCATGTCAATATGGACCAAACTCCCTGAGGAATGCTTCCAGCACCTTGTTGAATCTATGCCACGAAGAATTGAGGCAGTTCTGAAGGCAAAAGGGGGTCCAACCCGTTACTAGCATGGGGTACCTAATAAAGTGGCCGGTGAGTGTATATATATATATATATATATATATATACAGGAGTTAAAGTGGGCCGGAACGGTCCGGAACTACGTTCTGGCACCTCAGATAAATTAATAAATACTAGGGCTGTCAAATGATTAATCCAAAATAAAAGTTTGTGTTTACATAATAAATGTGTGTGTACTGTACTACTGTGTATAATTATTTTATATATATAAATACATACACATGCTTGTATATATTTAAGAGATATTTGCATGTATATACTATATATAGATTTATATATAATTTATATTATATATAAATATAAATATTTTATATATAAATAACACATTTTTCTTAAATATATAAATGCACGTGTGTGTACTTAAATATACAAAATAATTTTACACAGTACAAACACATTTATTATGTAAACACAAACTTTTATTTTGGATGCGATTAATCGTGATTAATCATTTGACAGCCCTAATAAATTAATTAATCTCAACGAATCTTGCTGGTACCGAGATGGGCCGACCGACCAACCACCTCCCAATTGAACGCGAGCGATTACAAATGCGTTAAATGCACACACGGTGGTTGAGCGCGGTAAAGTTAGTTTTAGGTTCGATATTCGCCGGAAATTTGTTTTCCCTTGCCACTGTTTTATAGGGTCGACAATCTTACAAAGATATCAATAGCAGGATTAGTTTTAACATTATGTAACCATTGTATATTAACATTAAATATTTGTTCAAAATCACCTACGTGCATTAATGCTGCATATTTATATCTGAGAATGCTTTGACGGGCTTCCACAGCGCATGATGCCTAAGGGAACGTCTGCCAATTCCACCAACTGCGTTAAACGTAGCCTATAATTTGTATTATTTAAAATTACTATTCAAATTCCAAAGCTTGTAGAAGGTTCCTATTGGCAATACTGATCTGGTAGCCTTGAGTAAATTAACTTATCTAAGAAAATGACTCATTAAACATATAAATATCAGTTGATTACAGTTGGTAATGTGGGCTGGCGTTCAGCAATTTTAACATAGTATCGTCGTCATATCAGTGTAGAAGGACCAAAATAAACCCACTAAAATATCAAGTAAATATCTATTGTGATACTTGGTGCCACAGTGACACTCTTGTCCCAAAAAGTATTGCTATACCACGATACTCAATATGTTGTCCCACGGTGAGTAATTTTTCCCTGTTACACAAAATGTAAGGGTTCCCCCACCTGCCAAATCCCACTTTTACCACTGTATATATATATATATATATATATATATATATATATATATATATATATATATATACACACACACATACACACACACACACACAAACACCCACAGGTGGCCATGCCAACACTTCCTGTGTCCAAGACAATTCCTCCCATGCCGTACGTAACACTTGTAAATGGAAGACGGCACTGCCTCAAATCTCAACATGACCAGTGCATTAACAATGCATCTGCTCACTCATTCTCCTTCATTCAGCTTGTCAAGGGGCCGTTTTAAATAAGAGAGAGACAGAAAGAAAGGGAGAGAGAAAGGAAAGTGGAGGTGAAAGATGAAGCGGTGGGCCTTGCAGGCATGAATCACACTCTTTTGAAGATGAATAATCCTTTTGAGGGCTAGCAGGCTAAGCTGATTTAGAATTCTGTTTCAGCTTTCTCCCATAATACCTGTCTGCAGCTCCACACATACTGGAAGTTAAAGTGAAGGCCCAGCACACCAGTCGTCTGCAGGCCAAACCAATAATGTTTAGCTGCTATTATGTACAAGATCACACACTGCAACAAGACCAAACAAAGACATCTAAAATGGAGCATAACATTCAAAAGATATTTTGGATGGCTTTCTTTATTCTGTGGAACAAAAAAACAAGTGTTTTAGTGCATTTATTGATAGTTATTATAGTCTTATGTTGTTTTGGACCACTCTGACTTTCATTGTATGGACACAAAACTGTTGAAACATTGCTCAAAATTTATTCTTTTGTGTTACACAGAGGAAAGAAAGTCATACAAGTTTGGAATGACATAAGTGTAAGCAAATGATGACTATCCCTTTAACCCCTATGTTGTAGGATTACAAACTGAGATTGCGTAGCTTGAAACGTTTGCATTCATGTACTTTTGTACTGTATTTTTCAGGCCTTAGCTTCACTTTAATTATGAAGAAAAACCCACTGACTACCTGCTACGCAAGACAACACATATTACACACTCCTGAAAAAAATGACATTGGAGACAAAGCCTCATGTCATTTCCATGCCTCATTCTTCCGGCTGACGCCTCCAGCTCGTTTGCTCATGTCAGAGTGTTAGATTCCATCATTTGCACTCGAGACCGACGACGATCACCTTCCTCTACACGGCAATTAACATACATGGCTTGCTAATGTTAGTGATTAAGACAGAGGCAGACGCTGATTAAAATATTTCCCCTTGATTTGCCAACGGTAAACAACTTCCCGAAGACCAAGGTTGATGAACGTGGTGCTGCAATCAAGCTGCGACAGAAAAAAAAAACGTCTCAGAGGTGCTAAAAAGAGCAAGAGAGAAATAAAGACTGAAGGTTGGGGGAGTCCAATTTTCTTTCTTCACCCTCCGCGCCTCTCTCTCTTTTTTTTCCTCCCGAAAGAAAAGAACTCTGACTACTTAATTGGAGGAATCAAATTTAGTCAAGCACCCTGTTGGCTCAGACCTACATCATTAAAGTTGCCAGCTAACAAACATCAAAAACCAGGCAGCATTAATGAGGCAGATGTATTAATTTCCCATTTATGAGCAGCTAAGCAACTCTTCCTCCACCTCTCCCTCTATCGCTTTCTCCTTTCGTTTTCCCTCTTTCATTCTGACAGAACTATTAATGATCTTTAATGCCCCACAGGCAGTAATAGGCCCCATTGGGAGAGCAGAAATACAGCGATTTGTATGGAGGATTTAGACATAACAGGGGAGAGCGATGGGAAGAGAGGGAAAGGAGCGCCGTGCGATCGGCTCCTGGGAGAGAGCGTTTGATCAGGCCGCTGTCTCTCCGAGGAGTTCGGCCCAGCACTGGGATAGAATAATAAACGACGGGATGCAGATGAAATCAAACCGGGTGTTCAGAGACAGAGAGAGAGGGAGAGACAGAAAGTCAGACGGCTTCTATTTGTTGCTAACAGCCGACAGCTTTTAACAAAAGCACCTCTGGGGCTGACGGAACCAGACAAACGTAGGAAACGGGACCGGGGGGAGGAAAGTACTGTCATCAAAGACAATTAGACAGGTCTGAAACATAGCTGCAGCATTAGCACAGATTACTGATGGGTTACATATTTAAGATGTGTTAAGGGCCAATAACTATAACAATAAGTTCAGCTTTAAAGTTTTCATTATAATTCTACTGTTTTGAGAATAGAGGTGTCCAATAATGACACAGAAGAACAATGTCGTTGGAATCAATTTCAGACTTTTTTTTTCTCCAGCGTATGAACAATCGAAACATTGACAGCCAATCAGAATCCACACGACTTTAAAGATATTTAAAGCAGCAGATGACAAAACTGAAGCATGCATATAGCGATGTTCGCCAGAGTGAAATGTGACGTCACGATACGGGCGTGGGCGCGAACTGGTTGGCAGAAAGAACCAAAACATGTTGCAGCAGTCTACCTGTGATTTGTCAGCATATGCTAATTCCGAAGAAGCTAAAAGGAGATATAAGGTTAAGCTTTTATATAGGGTTCATGTTCTCTGCCTGATCCATATCACCTGAGTGAGAATTGGAGCAAAAGCCCGGACACATGGCCAGCAGATTTGATATGCGGCGACATCTACCTGTATCTCATCGACACGCCATCTATGTTTACCAGAGAGTCGATGAAGGCGTACAAATCTTTAGATGCCTATAAGTAAGTCATAATGACTTACTTTTAGTCATAATTACGAATATTACAATACAATATTTTAAAAATAAGAAATAGGAAAAGGTTCCAATGACTGGAATGTTCTTACCACTGCAGTGCGAAACACAAGGTAGTTTTCCATTTAGATTTAATTTCTCCTAAAAATAACTTCCGCTCGTGTGTGTTTGTGAACTAAAGCTTTTAACAATTCCCCAAAGTGCTGAGAGAAACTAAACACACAAATCTCTCGCTGCCAGAAAACAGCCTGTTCTTTGTTGGTATTCTCATGTTTGCTGTTCTACAATAAACCACACCACAGATTAACCCAGATAAATAAGCTTCCTATCAAATTAACCTACAAATTATCCATGCAACACACAACATGCTCCAGAACCTCAAGCCTTTTTCTTTTTTTTATATTTTTGAAAGCTCTGTGCTGTAAGTCTTTTGTTTGTTTGCATGTTTCAGTGTTATTGTGCTAATTTAAGGCTGTGGGTCTCTGGAGAGATGGAGAGCAGATCTGAACACAGTCACAGGCTTATTAGCAGGACAATGATACTGCTTTCCTCCAACAGGGCTCTATGCGTCTATAATCAACTGCTGTGGAGACCACGGCACAGAAAATAATCTTGTTGTAAATTCGATCAGTGATACACATTTGTTCAGGTTGATTTATTACAGACCTGAAAACTATTTAGCCATTCATAATCACAATCAAAACAAGCATTTGCATTTAAATTGTACAATAACAAAAACATCTTACAGAGTTGTTGAGATACTAGAAAAAGTATTGACACTACTATTATTAAACAGAATATCCTCACACTTAAATGTATAGTTTGGGAAGTTTGATTCATTTTAGTGAATTGGCTCAGTCAGATGATGTATACATTAACTAAATAGAAACTGATTTACTGCACAGAAGCCCTATTTTATTTTTTTATTTTTAGTTTTTTACATTGTTAGTGAAATACTTAAACGCTGCTGTTTATCACCATGTTTCTGACTCAATTATATACATTTGTTTTTAAATTACAATTTAGTTTCAAGATGTGATGCACTGATACAAGACACACACACACACACACACACACACACACACACACACACACACACACACGCACACACGCACACACACAATATGGCTGTCTATCTAGATAGCGGACTAATTTCCTGAGTGCTATGTGAATCTCCTGGTTGTCTATGGCTGGGTTCAGCCCAAAGCGATAGTGAGATAGAGCCCACAGCTGGGCCACAGAGATAGCTGCTTTCAGTCTGATAGCCTTTGCCTGCCGGACTGCCTGTATAATGAGGAATGAATGAGGAGGGGGGAGGTGTTGGTAACTATTGGTGTAATGGTTGAGATCAGGATTTGGGTATAATACTCTAATCAGTGCTTAAGGGAAACAAATATATACAGCTAAAATAAGGCTCATTTCATGAAATCAAGACAAGTTGATATAATAAAGATTTAGGAAAGTAATGGATTGTGACCAAACCAATGTGATGGAGATCTGCTCTGATGGGGAAAACAATGATAAATGCAAATGATATAAAACAACAACATTATTATGCATGGTTAGATCAGCAAAAGAAACAGGATAATATATGCATATATAGCATGTATATTTGTGTACACATAGTATATATGTAAGTACACACACACACACAGAAAATTTAGGTAAGTAAGATGTTATTAATGTTTTTGAAATAAGTCTATTGTACTCACCAAGGCTGCATTTATTTGATCAACATTTTGAAATATTATTACAATTTATAATGAATAAATGTTTTCTGTTTTGATATAGTTTAGGATGTAATTTATTCCTGTGAAGGCAAAGCTGAATTTTCAGCATCATTGTTCCAGTCTTCAGTGTCACATGATCCTTCAGAAATCATTGTAATATATTGATTTGGTGCTCAAGAAACATTTCTTATTATCAATGTTGAAAAGAGTTGCTTTATATGCTTGAGCACACTGTGGTGCATTTTTTTTCAGGATGCTTTGATGAATAGAAAGTTCAAAAGAATAGCATTTCCATGAAATAGAAACCTTTAGTTACTGTTACTGACCCCAAACTGACCCATAATAAATATTTGTCCCAGAGTTTGTTTTATGTTTGGCTGGAAATTCATGTTTTAGTTAATTTTCCCAATTCAGGTAAATGTTCATTATCATAATTGTTGGGCCTTTGGAATTTGATGTGTCCGTAACTGATGTCCAATGAAAAATCTGTGAATCATGAATCAAAAACAGTTGAGATTCAGAGATTCTGAGTACAATTGCTGGTGTGTGTGTGTTCCTGGTGTTTGATTGTGAGGCTTAATAAAGAGCAATGTCTTAAAATCTGAACACACTGTCAACCACAAAATAAAATATTCATCTCTGGCATATGACAGATTCGTATCCAGATCTCATTTCAAACTCATTCAGCTTTAAACGCCTTTAAACACAGTGTCATCTCTCACCCTCTTCGTCTTCTCCAAAGCGACGGCATCCGTCATCATTCCGTATGCCCTGATCGATGCCTTTTTTATCATGATATGTTACGAAAGTGACTTATGAAACTCCCCTCCCCCCGACGCACGACCATTTCATCACTGCAGTATTAGGATTGATGGCACTGCAGCTAGGGGAGATTAATCAAGCCCAGAACACCCTCCGAAGCGTTCTGCGCTCGGCTGGGGCTGGCTGTGAGAGACGTGAGGGCACAGAGCCGGAACAAGCGTATCATTGGAACCGCTTTCTAGGGGACCTAGATTCATTCTGCCTGCAGGCTCTTATGATCAAAAGAGCATTCTTCTTCTTCAACACTGCCCACCCATCCTCCCCTCGTCCGCCGTCACCTCCACCCCCCTCCACCAGCTATTCTCACTCTGGGTCTCCGCCAGGACTCGTCTCCAGAATTGATTTCCCAGGGACGCCACCTCGTGCTGCTGCGGGCTGCTGTAAGGGCTCTAACGATCAGGCTGTGGATCATTAGTTTAGAGCACTGTTTTCCACTGCCCAGAACCCTGAGGCTCATACATCTTCCCCTCCTGCGCCTGCAGCTCAGCCCTGCGAAAGCACCTCATCTCTCACACACACACACACACACACACACACGCACACACACACACACACACACACACACACACACACACACACACACACACACGCGTATCATACCCATCCATCTTTGGCTGACTATGCCACTGCATTTAAGTAGAAGAAGTGAAAAATGCTAGAGAAAGAAAAAGGGAGGAAAGATAATGGAAGATGATGGAAAGAAAGATTAAAGGAATGTAAGGAAAACTTGTGCAAAACTACATATTTTCCAAATCGACTACTTGGTGGGTCGCTGATGAATTGGTCTTACTTAATCATTTCACGTGCGCTTGACCCAGATCGGCACATTTCTCATTTCTTGTGAGATGTTTACATAAGGCATGCTCTTGTTTTTAAAAACTGAGTGCAACAGAATTAAACAGAGGTTTTGAGTGATGTTTTTTAAACTAACTTTTTAAACTCAAGTTGCATTTAAGAAATTTTGAAACGTATATGTATTAATTTAATAAAGATGCAAAAAACATTTGACATTCAAAGGCGGTAAATCGTCATTCGACTCGGATCGTGAGGTGACTAAAGATTCACACCTCTACTTTTTACTGAGCCCCGCACATGAAACGCAGGGAAGAGAGACTGAAACTGTAGAATTCCAAGGCAATACCTACCCTACATGAAATATTACAGCAATAAAAAAATTTTTAAACATTCAAGCAACTTCTAGTGCTTTCCTGACCTTCAAGTATGCTATATCTGTCCGCAGCATTAACGTGGGAATAAAATGCGTAAAATGTAAGACATGATCCATCTCAGAGTCACAGCCCCCAAGGAGATGCGTGTCTAAAAGGTCTTTGCGTTTCAGAGCGCAACTGTGAGTCTGTCATGATGAGGGGCATAAAGAAGAGATTGTCGCCACTGCCGAGGTCCTTATTATCTTGGGCTCAGGAACAATGTGTTCTGATTTCACCCTCTTGCAGTCTGTCAATGAGCTGAAAAGAGAAGCTGATTGGAGTTCCTCAGGCACGAAGGGCAGACTCCGCTGAATCCGCGAATGCCAGTTGTACACTGAGTCTCTCACTCGGCCTCAATCTCCTGCACTCTGTCCAGCTCATTTTATTTTTCATTTGTTCTTCTCTCTCACTCTGTAATTCTGCATAGAACAATAGAGCAGCTCTCTGGACTGTGATCCGAAGGGCCATAAACGGTTCAGTAATGATGATGTGTCACTCTCTAAACACTCTGGCAGAGGAAGCCCGTCTTTACTGGCCTTCATCAGGCGAACACTAAATCAACACCGCCAACTCTCAAACGCTGAAGTAATCAGCTTTCCACTGTTTTAAATCACATTTCCAACAATGGAAACAAACCCATTCCAGCTATAGTGCTAATGCAATATTAACTCCCTGATGCTGAAACAGAAGAAATTACATTTAAAAAACAGATGACTGTTGGATTACTGTGCACTCTTAAAAATAAAGGTTCCAAACGGTTGTTTTCGCAGTGATGCAATAGAATAGAAGAACCATTTTGGGTGCCTTTCAGTGAACTGTTCTTAAAAGAACCAGGTTTTTCTTAGTGTGAAGAACACTTTTCCATTATAAACAACCTTTTGTGCAATGGAAACATTCCATGGATGTATAATGTTCTTCATGGAACCATAGATACCAGAACCTTGCTATTTTTAAGAGTTTGGCAGAAAAAAATTTAACAAAAGCTTGGAAGTAATTCCTCATATTTATTCGGATGTGACTAAATTAGGTAAATTCATGTTTCACAGACAAATTTGTGACTTTAATCTCATCAGAAAGGCAAAAATACTAAACCAACGCTAAATAGAGTTCAAATCGAGCCGCCCAGCTATAATTTAATTTCGTAGCCGTATTCAGCCAGGCTAACTGACACGTCCTGGCTCAGGAAGTTTCTGAAGCGCTGCTGGGTTTGGACCTGATGCTGATTTACAGCTGTGCTTTAGTGGATCTAATAAGCCGGGCAAATGCCTCCCCTCGGCCTGGCACCAGCCCACTGCCTTCGCCCTAATTATTCACATATTTTGGCAGCAGATTCCTTCCCTGCTTCCCTCCCTTCCTAACTCCCTGACGCTATGAAGAGAGAGAGAGAGAGAGAGACAGACACAAAGCTCTTAATCAGAGTATATCAGTTAAAATAAATGAGAGCAGAATGAAAAGAACGCTTTGCTGAAATTCCCTGGCTCAGGCCAAATGAGTTGAGTCTGGGCCAGACGGGTGAGATGGGAGTTGGCTGTGGAGAGATGAGTGTGTGTATGTGTGTGTTTGTGTGTGTAGCATTGCCAGTGGCTTGGGGAAATATCTCACTGGATATAAGATTTAGGCACAATAAGTGGAGAACAAATAACGCAGTCTAACACACACAGGCCACATATACTCACACGTATATATTGTCAAATAAACACATAAACAACAGGATGTACTGGTATTTTCAATGGTGCATATACGCTAGTGTTCAAAAGGTTGGGGTCAGTAAGATTTTTTTCCCCCAATTTTTCTTTTCAATTCAAAAGACATGTATAATAATGTTACAAAAGATTTATATTTTAAATAAATGTTGTCATTCTATTCATCAAATAAAAAGAAAAACTGTATGATTTCCACAAAAATATTACACAGCACAATTGTTTTCAACATTGATAATAACAAGAAATGTTTATTGAGCGCCAAAATCAGCATATTAGAATGATTTCTGAATTGAAAATTTGTTATTTTAATTGGTAATACAATTCCACAATATTACTGTATTCTTGAACAAATAAATGTAGCCTTGGTGAGCATAGGAAACTTCTTTCAAAAACATACAAAAAAACCAAACTCTTGATTGGTAGTGTGTATTGGCCAATATTTGAAATTTATACAGGTATACTAATGTTCCCTATTTTAGTTAAGATTTTCATTGCTGTCAAATTGCACATAAATTATTACTTTTTTAAAAATTATTATTATTATGTTTATTTCATTCATTTAAAGACAAATGCAATGACAGGATTTAACATGAATGAAAAGGCGAGGAGCATGTATAAATGTTGGAGCATGTGCGCTAACCGCTACTACGGCTGAAATGCTGTATGTCTCTCCTCTCTGTCTCAATGAAAAGATGCTTGAGTTTGTCTTCAGACCATCTGAGCCCTGCACTGGGATGTCGTCTGGACCAAAGCTCCATCAAACACCTCTGATATGGCCTCTGCATGGGATCACCAGACCTCTCCCACTCTCAAGCAGCAATCACAGACTGAATCTCAAATAATATCGCTCTCTGACAAGGTGAACAATGCTGTCAGTGCGTGGTACAGGAGGATGCTGTTAATTTCTTGTGATAGAGATAGAAAAAAAGAGGTGTGCAAAAGAAAGTGCGTCGATGGCTTGATGTGTGGGGAGAAATATGGTATCACAGCTTGCCTAAGGGAAGCCTGCCACAAATCTCCCTTAGTCTTACTTGACGGGCCTGAGACTGTCAGCGGAATCTTCTGATGTCACTTCCTCCCCCGACAGCATTGACATGCGTACGAGGGAGGGAGAGAAAGAGAGGGACTGCTCCTCGCCGCTGTATTCTTTAATGTCGGCTCTTTTATCGAGGATTCAAGCTGTCAGCTGTAATCAGAGGACTACTGGTGCGGAGCAGAGGAGATAAGACCTGCCTGTCAACAACCCATCATACACTCCACACATATGCTTGCACTCATCCCACTCATCACACCATCCCCAGAGAGAGGGAGAGAGACAGAGAAAACACAAGAGATACAGGTAGAGAAAGACAAAGTGGAAAAATTAAATAGCAGATAAAACCCATAAAGGGAAACAAGGGGACAGGAAATGGAGAGGTGGTCTCACGGTGGATGACAGCGAAAGGCTGCAAAAATTTTTTTCGAAGTCTACATGACTTCAACGTGAATTAAAATCAAATCAAAATAAAAAATTTTTACCTGGTAAACTCTAGGGCATATCTTAAATGTTTCCTGTGAATCTTGCTGAATCTATGGTGTCACAACAAAAGAAACCGTATTTCTCGAGTGAAGTGTGAATTGAATGGACATAAAAAGATAAAAAGATAGACAAATACAGTCCGATTCCAAAACAAATGGCTCTATGATATCCGTCAACTATACATTAAAACTGTTGTATTTATCTAATATATATATATATATATAATAGCTGTGCAATATCACAAGTCTGTTATATCTATAGAGCGATATCGCAGTGCTACAAGTGTGACATTGCATTAATACAATAGTTTTATGGCACAATATTGTAAATAAATAAGAAACAACAATGGAGTGTCTTTAAAAATCCTCTTTTGTGCGGAACTACTTCCTTCCACCACAGATTCAAATCTCAAGTTGACAGTTCAACAGTTGAACCCAAGCCTTTGTTACTAATTTTTTAAAACCTCACTTCAGCTATCAGTGATAGAATGCAGAGTTGCTTCATTGAAGCTTATTGTATTATTTACAGTAGAGTATTATGAGAGAGTGATAATCACAAAATCAGTTTGAATGTCCGCTGAGGAAAGTGATATCTTTGTCTATGTCCTTTTAACAGTTAAGGGGATTTCCCACGATAGCGCAAGTCAATGCAAAAGTATTTGCTGCCATGTAAAGCCTGTTTTATGCTTCTGCGTCGAATCGACGGCGTACCTCCACAGAGCCCTCCACGTCACCGTGAACCCCTCTCCGACCCCTACGCCGTCGAGGCGACGCAGACCGCAAGGGCTGTGATTGGTCAGATTCAGCGCGATGCAACACAACCTGACGCAGAACCATAAAACGGCCACGACGCCGTTGGAGTTATGGCGTAGCTACGCCGTGGAGTTGACGCAGAAGCATAATGAGGCCTTAATAGTGTAATAATGTAACTTTCACTGAAGTCAAATTCACAATCACTAACGGATCCTTTCTCAATACCAAATACAGCATGTTTTTTATATAAAACAATATTTATTGAAAAATAATATTTAAATAAACAATATTAGCCATTCTAAAAGTATAAGAAGTTTGTACAACTGGAAATAAACAAGCAAACAGTCCTTTGTAACTTTGCTCTTAGCCAAATCGATTTGATCTGTAAAAAGTAATAGATAAATAAGACCAAAAACTGCCTGTTTGATATACCTAAAATGAATTATACCTCATGTTTAAACACTATCTACATAAGAGCCAGCAGCCATTTTTCTAAAGGACTAGCCGAGATAAAGCTGTTTTGGTCGGGTACATGAGCGCTGAACGGCCGCTGACGGGCTGAAGCTCACATCACTGAAAACATCTAAACAAATTGTCAAATATGTGCTAAGCTTAAATATTTTGCATGTTTGAGATCTAAATAAATACTTTCTCGGTGGAATGGTTCCTGTGGTGATACTGGTAGAATATCGTATGGCTGGAAAAGGCTCTCCGCCAATCAGAATCGAAAACCAGAATGAATCTATAATCAGATTTACATTTATATATTCATGCTTTACAAATAATGATTTCCTGTTTGGAAATAATATAATATATAATATAAATTAAATATATATATATATATATATACTTTAGTGTTATTAAAATAAAAAAATAAAAAATATGTAAGAAAAAACATTATTGATTTGTTTATCAATTAAACTGCTGTAATGATTGGATGACACAAAATCGTCCATATTGTTTGGATGTGTTGCATCATTTTGCAACAAACTAATAAGTATGTTTTAAAATGAGCAGCATGCGCAATTTTAAAAAAAGCTTTCATCATTCACTTGTCTGTTTATTTATTTTGCCCAAGGTAACACTACTACACGAGTTAAATATCTTAGTATGTATCATGATGAAACTGTTTAATTCTGCATATTAGATTAAATTAGATGATTTAAGATATGATTAAAACAAAAATACACTCATCACACACTGTAGCTATAATTGATTTTGCTTATTTCACTCTACTGAGCTCATTACCAAGGCTTTAGGGCATTACTGTGGTACGCACACACAAACACACATGACTTCACTCCAGCAGCAGCTGTTAGAGAATAACTAATAACTATATGTGCAAGCAGACAGGAGTCAACTGGCATTTGGTTACCAATTACTACATGGCATCCTTCACCATTTACATCTAAATAATACAGCTGATTGATAATGCTGGATCATCCCTCAATGCCTTGGTGACTGATGTCTGATACAAATTACACGTTCACTTGTGGCCTCTTTTCAAATGTGTATGAAAACACTAGCTGACCTGAAATGAGTTTACAAAACCGAGAATGATACAGACTGAGAGAGCAAGAAAGATGTTAAGATAACTCCATGAATAATGCATATCACTAGCCAAGCAATATATAATAACAACTATATATAATAATAGCAATATATAATAACTCACAGTATTACCATATCTATACCCACACCCATCTGTTATACTTCACTATCTTAAGAATTAATGTGATGAAAGCACACATACGAAGACTGTCGACAACATATTATCACACAGCATCTAGAGATACAAGCAAACAAAAATTCTCCCGGCATCTGCCAAAAAAGCATCTACCAGCTGAACACAAATTTCTGGGAGAAAAATATATTATATTGATCTGATTGATCTGATATTTCTATTAAATAAAATTCCAACTAAATACTATAAAATTAATCTTAATTAAAGGTTATACACACATGCATACATACAGACATTAATACATACATACATAAATACAGTAGAGGACAAAAGGAAAATTGTCATCACCTTTTTTTCAAATATATACAGTATATTATAAGCATATTATGTAGTGCTCGGAGTAAATTGTTTTATTTGTGATCATGCAAAAAAATTAACAGATGCAAAAGCAAGCAATGATCAATGACATATTAATAACTTGTTAACTTGTACAATTATGTTGTAGTACGTGTATGTTTTGTCCTGTTAGCTTTTTGTTTTTCTATGCACTTTTTTTGCATACACTGTAAAAAAAAAGAGTTGGATTAACTTAAAAAAGTAAGTTACCTGGTTGCCTTAAAATTTTGAGTTCATTGAAATAAAAAAATTGAGTTAATACAACAAAGGAGATTGGTTTAATAAATAGAAACTCAAAATATTATGTTATCTTTACTACATTAATTACCTAAGTTGATTTGACAAAATATAAAAAGTTGTGATAACAAATCATCAAAATTAATTTTTACAGTGTAGTAAAATAAAACCTGCAGCTAAAGTTTGGTGTTTTTTTGGCAATTTTTTAAAAAGTTTTTTGATGGTATAATCAAATTCGTAGGGTCATTAAGAACAAATATCCCCTCCGGACATCGCTTTTGGCCATTACATTTGCTGGTATATTTGTCGCACATTAGAGAAACTGGTTCAGGTCATTTCAGTTTCAGTTAATTGTTAATATAAAACATCTCCCGGAAGTTTTGTCGCTGATCATTTGTTAAGTATAATTTAATCTATAGCAGGTTCAATATAAAAAATCACAGATAATGGTGGTGTTAGCATGTTCCAGACCCCTGCTGTGGTTCTTTGAGATGATGTTTGTATGTGAAACATTCAGTGCTGGCAAGATAGATAAGTGTTTTAAAAGAGTTAATTGTGTGAATTAGTTTGGGGTTTGGGACAGTTGTCGCCCTGAAGCTCAGTGATTAGTATCAGTGTTTGCTTCCTGTCTCCCGCTAACTATCTTTCTCTCATGTTGTACCCAAACTCACTTATCCGCCTACAAATGCTTTAAGCTACTAAAATGCAACATTCACAACCACAAAGACACACACACACACACACACACACACACACACACACACACACACACACACACACACACACGCACAGGCTCTGCACCACATTAATGCTAAATGATCTGGCTTTAGCTGGCTGTTTTATTGAACTCTTTAAAAACCAGACCACACATTGCTCTCCCATCTCACAAACTCAACATACTTGCACCCCACAGCCGAGTGTTTCCATATAATCTCATTGATCCTATTTTCTTACACAGTTTGGGTTCCTAAAATATGTGGGAAACCAGCAGTGAGCTCCGGTGGTTTATTTCATATATCTAATTATATCTAATTGACCAAATCTTCTTGTCTTAGTCTCCCTCTCTCATTTATTGTGGTCTCACACTTGTTTCATGTATAGCCTCACGCCAGTTTTCAGTTGTTTTACCAGCCAGTTCAAGAATATGCCAGATTTCTGAGATACCATGCAAGATCATTTTTATAATGCTTAACAGAAAACAAACATGTTTTTTGATGTCAAAATTACATCTATACCTTCTTCCAGGTCCATTCGATCCTGTATGTCACCCACACCCACATGCAAACACACATTATCTCCCTCTCCCCCAATTACAAATGAGTCCATTAGTGCGTGTGCAGTGCACCCTGTGCTGCCGTCCCATAATGGCAGCTGAGATTTCCATCATGATCATAACGGTTCCCTCGGCTGCCATCAGCACAGATGGAAGGTCTCTCTTTAGAAATGAGCTATCTACCCACCAAAGGGCACATTGCAGGCTTTGTTATTTAGCCCGCTGTGAACGTAATAATGTGAGTGTGTGCGTAATAACGTGTGTGCAGCCACATGTGCCAAGTCTGTATCATGTTTGATGAACACTGAAAGGTAAATAGGTGATAAAATCACTCTATACTCATATACTATGATGGTCAGACGTCCATATTTTACAGTCATTTCTTCTGGTGCTTTGCTATAGTGAATGTATGCCATTAATTTGCATAGTCAATTGTGTTTTACGTTTTCCTGCTTCATTTGATTCCGAACCAAAGCAGAGTGTTGGATTCATTACTGTCTTTGATTAATATAAAAACATATCATATGGAAAATGGAAATTAAACAGAGTCTGCAACATTTACATGTACATTTATCAGCTTTTTACCATCAGCTTATTACAAATGTTAATGTGAACAGTCTAATTATAGAAGAGCTTAAAAGTAAATGTGTGAAACGAAAGTACTTCCTATTTATCTTGATGTGGAAACACAGGATTCTGGGTACTAATTACCTTGTTACAGATAAACACATAAACACACGGCTCAGCATTCTTCTGTCACATTAAACGCCTTTATCTTCAAACATTTGTTGTCATATGTCTCAGTAGGGGTCTTGGCTGTGCAGAGAGGATGTTTTCTCATGATTTGCATTTGCAAGAATATAAAGTTGTGTTGAGAACAGTTTCTTCAGCTTACAGACCTTTACAAACTGCCTGAGGCTTTTAAAAGCCTGAAGCATCAGAGGAAGGACAGACTGAAAGGAAGCAACATGCATTTTGAAGCACCACAGCACTGAATAATTAAAAGAAATGTGACTTATATGTTTGTGTGCTTAAGGAAGGAATGTTCTTAAACCCAACCCCACCACACCCTTCCTTAAAACCAGGCAAAACATTGCATAAATTATTATAAACATTTCCTTTGTTTTTAATATCAACATTTGACTGACCAAAGGATTAGCATGGCTATTCACCACAAAAAACTCAATTGATAATTTACTTGTCTTGATGTTGTTCCAGATTTGTCCGACTTTCTTCCTTACCTTTCTGTTTTTGGCCATACAAAGAAAGTCAATGGGGTCCAAAACAACATTGGACCCCATTCACTTTAATTATGTACCTTTGAGATACTTATATGCACTCTTAAAGTACAAAGGTGTACCTTTTGAAAGGGTACCGCCCCAGTGGAAATTTTTGTATCTTTTTATTTCTTTCTGAGAGTGCATTTTGTGTTGTTGACATCATTTTTAATACCTTATTGTTTCCCAATAAATTTTTATGTCTGGTTTGCTCCGGAATTTTAAGCTACCTCAAAGCAGTGCTGATCGCTTTTGATGATATTTACATTATCCTTTAAATTGAACTAAGTGTCTGAACGCTTATGTGACATTCGGTTTAAATAACCTAGAGTGAATCATTAGTCTATAACTAAAAAAAAACACCAACAACAAAAAACAACAAACTAACCATCCTCTGAGGTTCATTAATCTTCATTTCTCTCCAGAGGGCCACTTAGTGTCGGTGATCTGTCCTGAGTCCGAGCTGTTTACAACCTCACTTAGAGAGACTGGACGCAATCAATGGCTGTCCTGCTCTCAGAGCCCGAGGGACCATTGCTGAGGTGTTTAAATAGGGCCTGATAACAGCAGAAAGACAGTGGAGAGAATACCACAACCATTGCATCACGCTGCTGTCAAGACGTCCACACAGAAATGAGCTTCAGTCACAATGCAGGACATCAACAGGGCAGCGGCAGCCTCATTATTCCCAGTCAATACTGGCTGTCACACATGGCGTAGGGTGTGGATGAACACACACATACACACAAGGATGTAAGCCAAAGTCCTTATGGGCATTATATTTACATATTTGCAGCTTGACACTCTGGACCCTTAAGCCTAGACAATGGGGCTGTTTTAATAAGAGACAAAATGTCTCCCATGAGGCCCCAGTTGCACATCCAGCTGGGGGACTCCATTTAATTTCCCTCAGGCCGACGATGTCTTGTACACATAATTGGAGCCTCGCACACAACAGGCCGAGCTCTTTTGTTGATCATCCTCCTGGGGTTAATCAGGACATAGACGGACAAGATTTTCCTGACCTGACCTGTTTTTGCAAAGCTGAACACCCTCCAATTATTCTGCGGTAACAAGCGTGTTAGTGAGCACTTGGGACGGGAGACTAAAGATGTGTCTACACATGAGTCTGCATGTCCGGTGTCCTCAGTGTACACGCCGGCACACTTGTCATTAGGGTCATTTTCTTTCAATCCGTAGATGCAGAAAATGCTCTGGGGAAACATTACAGTGAGAACAACACTAAAATAGCAGATAACAGATATTATACGCTATATATTCTGTTTTTAATTTAATTTTTGAGGACAGACCAGTGTCATTTTAGTTATTTTATTTTATTTTTATTAATATTTTGAATTAGCCTGTATTTTTAGATTTTTAGTTTTCCTTTTGAATATAGTTAACAAAAATTATATTTTTATTTTATATTTTATTAATTTCATTAGTTTTTTGTTTAAAGGTTTAATTTATTCAAATTTTATTTTTAGCTTTTTAATAATGTTAGTTCTTCAATTTCAAACTTATTTTAGTTTATTATAGTTTATAGTTTCATGGCGTCATCAAGCTATGCCTTTGTTATTGTTTTGAAAAAGCGACATCTAGTGCCGAAAACTTACTGTGCCTATAAAGTTTATGGACATTTGCTCTACAAAACTATCATGCTAATGGACAAGGACAATGTGAATGAATGAAGGAATGAGGCATTTATATAGCGCTTTCATATGTACTACTACACCCAAAGCGCTTTACAATCATGTCGGGATCTCTCCTCAACCACCACCAGTGTGCAGCATCCACTTGGATGATGCGACGGCAGCCATAGTACAATGGCGTCAGTGCGCTCACCACACACCAGCTATAGGTAAAGAGGAGAGAGAGTGATAGAGCCAATTCAATCGATGGGGATTATTAGGAGGCCATGATTGGCACCCCTACTCTTTATGAGAAGTGCCAAAGGATTTTTAATGACCAAATAGAGAGCAAAATGTGATTGCGTGTTTACTGTATGTACAGTATATGAGTCACTTCGTAGGGTCTGTGAGTAGGTATGAAGTTTGACAGACATCCACCATGCCTACGGTCACAGTTTAACCTTGGACTGTCAGCAACTCAGCCTGCGGAGGACGCCAAGTCAGAGACAGAGCGAACGGTAAAGAACAAAGAGATGGACAGAAAAAGTAAAATAACAAAACCCTGCATAACAATGTCTGAGATGTTACATGTTCTACAGTTCCATGTTTTGAGGAAAAAGTCTGTTAGGAGACGTGGATCTGAACTCAAGGTCTGAACGCATACATTATTTAAACTAGATAACAGTCAACCTGCTCTCATTCATATTCATGAGTGCAGATAGGCACATCTCAGGCCAGGTGAGAAGTGTCACACACCAACCGGTCTCAAATGGAAAAGAATATAACACAAGTCACACATGGATCCATCACCAGACTATACAAGTAGTTAGGTGGGAAATAACGTAGGATATATACATACATATGTGTATATAATATGTATAGTTTTGTTGTGCTGCAAAGCTAAATATTCAGCATCATCACTCCAGTCTTTAGTGCCACATGATCAATCAGAGATCATTCTAACATGCTGATTTGGCGCTCAAGAAACATTTATTATTATTATTATTATTATTATACATTTTAAAATCAGTTGTGTTGCTTAATATTTTTTCGGAAACTGTGATACATTACCATTTTAAAGGAAAATATTAAAAGAACGAAATTAATACTTGTATTCAGCAAAGATGCATTAAATGGATCAAAAGTGAAAGTAAAGTTTAGAATGTTACAAAAGATATTTTAAATAAATGCTGTTCTCTTCAACTTCTATTCTTCATCCAGAAAAAATATTTAATTAATATAATATAATATAATTAGGGCTGTGCAACAATTAATGGTGATTAATCGCATCCAAAATAAAAGTTTGTGTTTACACAATATCTGTGTGTGTACTGTGTATAATTATTTAGTATATATATATATATATACACACACACACACACACATGCAGGTATATATTTAAGAAAAATGTGTTATTTATATATAAAATATTATTATTTCTAAATAATATATATATATATATATATATATATATACATACACTATATACATACAAATATTTCTTAAATATACATGCATTTGCGTGTATTTATATATACAAAATAATTATACACACATACTGTATATTATGTAAACACAAACTTTTATTTTGGATGTGATTAATCGTTGCACAGTCCATCATATAATATAATATAATATAATGCCCCCCCAAAACCATTTATACGGTCTGAATATCTTACTTTGAAGTTGTTTGTAGATTGCAACACTGATCGAATCATTTTCATCTAAAGTTTTGCCACTGTATCAAAATTCACAAGGGATGTTTCCCTTCAATTCTATTTCAAGGGCTTTGCAACCTTGTCTGATTCATACAGGTACATTATTACCTTTTATTGGCTTGTGCAAATGAATGCTGAGGTTGAGGGCTCCCGGGAAGGTCTGATAATGGAAAGTGTAAAATATCTTGTGCCTTGGGTTGGAAGTCAACATGAAACTTAAAATCAAGAAGCCACTGAACTATTTCTCCAGGTCAACCTTTCTTTTATTCCATCCAGCCTCCCTATGCTGTGTTGGAAATAATAGAGTTTGCTCAGAGAGAAAAAAAGCAATTTATGCCTTTTCACTGAGTGGATTGCTACACAACAAACCAAGAATGATCTTGACCCTTTTTTCTTCTCTAAGTGCCTGACTAGATGTATAAACGTTTTTAAACAAGGATAAAGCAAGATAGAAAAGGTCTATAATGCACCAGCTGCGCTGTCGTAGCAGGGCTACTGTCCATCCCAATCCATAAGAGGTCAGACAGGAGTGTGCAGGGCCCCCCAAAAAAGAGGAGTATTTTCTTGGTAGGGCCCCTGCTGCGAGGTTGTGTCCCTAATGGCAAGAGCACACAGCGTTAGTCTCAGTCCTGGAAACAAACCCCAACCACTCAACCTCCCACCACACTGAGCTCTCCTCGGGGACTAAAGAACCGTCAGGGGCTCTCGTGTGT